>QVAJ01000181.1:1324475-1355184 GCA_003546035.1 Mixornis gularis
CGGGAGCCAGCAGCGCCCCTGCTGGCTGTGAGTGGAACTGCACCACAGGGGAAAGTGCCCGCGGCCGAGAGAGGCCGGGACTGGGTTTGTGTTCTGTGTGTTTGCCTTGTTATACACACTCATCCTAGTAAAGAACTGTTATTCCTTGTCCCATATCTTTGCCTGAAAGCCCCTTAATTGCAAAGTTATAATTGGAGGGAAGGGAGTCATGTTTTCCATTCCAAGGGAAGTTCCCACCTTCCTTGGCAGATACCTGGCCTTCAAACCAGGACACCTATCAGTGAAGTCTGAATCAGTCCAGTTCACARTGCCAGGAAAAATACATTCTTGTGGTAATTCTGGCATCCCTGACCACAGAAAGTATTGGAAAATTTGAGAGATACTTTGTTCTTCTATAATATCCAAGCCAGTTTTGTGTWACTGAAAAGGAGCTTGGAAAGTTCAGATAAGAAACCAGATGTTGGGCCAAATTAGTGAGATTTTCTTGCATGAATCAAATCTGGCATTACAGCATGCTTCCCAAATTGATTCTGTCACGTATAATTCCAGTGTGAGTTGATTTTCTATTTTATTCTGCATGACTTCTGTTCATTTACCATTATTAAGCTATTTCCTGGAGATACTCAGGCTTAAGTGTGTGCTTGTATGACTACCAGAATTGTCTGCAATTACACAGACAGAGAATATTAATCCAAGTTAAAAGGTACATTTTCCCATGTAGTGTATACTGTGTTTCAGTCACCATATATCAGTTTACCTGAATATTTGATTTGAAGAATTATCCCAGCCACGAATAAGATACAAGGCTTAGCGTATTGCAGTCTTGTACAGTAAATTCTTTCTTTTCCTGTTTTTAACRTTAGTAAGACACTCCTGGCATCATCTCTTAATTTTTTTTTGCTGGGAAAAGAGTATGCAAAAGAATATTTATTAGCTGATTTAAATTCAATTAACTTCATTTCCCTTTCATGGGGTTTTTAACAATGCTTAATGAGAGATGTAACTGAATTGCAGAGCTGTAACTTCCCTCTGAATACATTGAGATCTTTCCTGAATTCTCTTGAAGGTTTCTTGATCATTCACACTTTAATCCTGGCCTTTGTAATTATTTTGTAGCATACGGAAAGTCCCAGAGATGCTAATTCTATTAATCTTTGTCATGCTCATTTAACAAATAGTTTCCRGTTCCTCATTTATCTGACTTAGTATCTATTGTTTATTGATGATTTTTTTTCTGCCTTTAAACCACTGGGTGGAAGCACTAAGACCATCCTGTGCTTGGTGGGGTAAAAAGACAAAGCAAAGTGCATTCTCCACCCTGCACATTGTCACTTTGGTTTTATGGCTAAATGAGGGAGATTCCTTCCTCCTAACTGCCTTGTGCTCAGACCTCTGCAGACATTCAATTGCCACTTCAGCAGCATTYAGAAAGTAAATCTCCAGCTTAGGGAAAAAAATAGTTACAACTGAGCACCACTGTTGCTGAAAAAATTCTTGTGCTTGTTGGAAGACGCAAGMATTTAAGTTTATAAAGACTACCTATCATCTGCGTGCATCAGCAAAAATGTGATGTTCTTTCTTCTCTGCCCTGCTTTTCCTCTCATTCAAGCAATTTGGCTGATAAATGCTTGGAAGTTGTGTATCCCTCCTATTAGCCTCCTTGTTTGCTTGCCTTCTTTCAACAGCTTTTCCATTCGCAGTGTTAAAGAACAGGAGAAGAAAAACACTTAAAAATTAAAATACTCTAGTGTCATGTAATCCTGTGGAGAAGGGTGTCCCTGCTTACCCCACAGATGGTCAAACTAGAAAGGTTCCTTTCCTGCCCTAAAGGCTGTTATGGCAAGAAGAATGATAAAAGCACACTGAAATTGCAAATCCTCGCATTGCCGAACACAAACTCCTGTGTGTGGGGCACTCTGAACTCTTTGAAGAGTTGAGCCTGGGCTGCGAGTTTGTGGGCAGCAGGGTTCAGAGGCAGAGCTTGTGGATGTCAGAGCAGTTAACTGAGCTAGGCTCTTTCCTAAGCATTTCTTAAGCATTCCTTGTTTTTGCTTTGGTTTTCCATGCAGGGACACAGGTGTACATGGGTAAACATGCAGACACATGGTGTTTACAGACTGAGCATGACAGCTGAGCCACTACTCTTAAACCAGCGGCCACCGCTCTGCTGGGTGTGCAGTGTGTCCTCCCTAGGGCCTGGTGTGCCCTTGTTTGGGGAATTAAGTGGAATATGACTCCCAGAAGCACACATTGTGTATCTAGATGATGTATTTCTTGTACTAAGGCAGCTGGTGGAAAACGTCTATGAGGCATGCCATACACATTTCAGCCAGGAGAAGGCCAAGGAGAAGGCCAAGGAGAAGGCATGTCCAGCCAGACCCTGGATGGCCCCTCTGTGGTGATCCCATCAGCTGCTGGGAAGGTTGGATGCAGCTTTAAACTCTGGAACATACACTTGGGTGCTGCTTGCTTCATGCTGTTACAGGGAATGTGGRGAATGCTGCATAGCCGTGAAGGCCAGTGGAATTGATGCCACATCTATTGGGATTCCTGCTCCAYCCACTTGAGCTTTGCAAAACCTGGTGAGATGTATCTGGTAGAGCCTTGAAGAGCTCAGAATGGCTTTCTATCCACAAGCCCTACTGAATGATATATACRTAACTCGGGGCAGTGATCTGATCTTTGGGTATGACCCGACTCCTTATGTCTGATGGGGGGTTGTGGTTTGGCATGGCCACAGTGATTAGGAGACCTCCTGGTGGGTCATGAGGGAGCTCAGGTAATCATTGCTACTGCTTTGGCTAGCTGCAGTGCTTTGTGCATGTATTCAAAGATCCCACATATAAGCAAATAACAGCCTTTGCTTTAGTTCCCCCTTATTGGTGTTTTTTTGTTGTGTTTTTTTTTTTTAACTTCTGCATCTGCTATGATGTACAATCTCCTGCCTGCCTCTACGAATGAGACAGCAGTGGAGCAGATTTTTTAAGCTGATAAAGAACAGGAAAAAACAGTGGATTTAGTGGAATTTGAAGACAGTTCATACTGCTGAGCAGCACAATGTGCTGTGCTGGGTGCTGCAAGATGGTGCCCTTGGTCAGGATTTGGAAAGTCACAGGGGATATTTGAAGCTGTTTAAGAGAGACTTGCTTTGATTTTGCTTTAAAAACACATTTACTTTGCTGACGCCAGCAAAGCCCTTACCTTCCTACCTTGGGAACAGAAATCTTTCGGATGTGGGTGCTGCAGATTCTGCTCAGACCAATATTCAGTTTTGTTCTTAATTTATGATAATTTTGGCTTACTGTGAGGAAGTTAAATGGATTGTGGCTCTTTGGTGGTGACAGAAGATGTCTGGGAATAGTGACTCCAGCCCTGATGCAAACAGAGCTGTGTGTTCAAGCCTTTTTTTGTAGCTGCTGAGGGGGTGTGATGGACCAGGGCTTGTACTGTCCTTTTGCAGACTTGGGTGAATTCTGGAGGAGCTCTTGGGTAAGAAATCAGTGAGTGCAGACAAGTTGAGTGATGCCTGTGCATTTAGAATAGCCAAAGGTGTCGATTATTCAGCACTGAGATTTTAGGTGCAGCAGCACCATGTGCCCTCTTCCTTTGAGCTTTTCCATGCCGACAGTGCTATCCTGTGCTGTAGCTGAATCCTGCAGCACGGACAACCACATCTTGGCTCTGTCCTGCTTCCCATTCCTCCTTTTTCCCCACTCTCTCTCTGATTACRTTTCAGTTTTTTCCATGTAAGAACTTGTAATGGTTTCACGTTCGCCAATTTCTGTTTCCCAAAATTAGTGTAGTGGTCTGAGTGCCCGTTAGAATTATTTACKCTTTTTCTGCTGTGAGATAGGATTASGAGAAGAGCAAAGCAGGCTCAAAACTCAAAAGGTATAAAGACAAGTTTGTTAACAAAACTACAAGAAAGAAAARAATACACATTTTARCATGTGTGTTCCCAGAGGCRTGTCAGCTTTCTACTGGTTTAACTAGCTATCAATATTCAACCTTAGTYACTGGTTGGGTTTTGCTATAACTTCCTAGAAAAGTCACTTCCTGGCAAAACCACCCCAGAACTGTAAATTACTACAGTAAACCTATTACTCTCTGGGGTTATGTTTGTCTGTTGCCCATTTTAATGAATGGAACTGTGCAACAGCCTAAAAGATAAAATCATTTAAATTAAGGTACTAAGTCATGTTGGAGGCTTTTTTACTTTCTCCTAAATGTGAGAGCAAATATTGCAAGCCTGAAGAAATACAGGGGAAATATTTACTGCTTCCTTTATGCATGGAATAACTTAGGGAAGAATGCAGATTGGCCAGCCCTGCTGTACCTCACCTGAGTGAAGTGCAGTGCAGCTCTCTGGTACCTCAGTGAAAGATGGATACTRGCACAGCACAGCTGGATGCAGCTGTGACCTTGTACCTTGTCCCAGCAAGGTTGTGCAGTGGGGGACAGTGGCAGGGGGAGACAAGGACAGAAAGGATTCCCAAGAAAACCTKGGTCTTCTGAAGTCACCATGAAGCTAAAGCTGGTGAGTTTAAAAACTCACCAGTTCAACCCACCACTACACATAACTTAGATATGATCCAAACCGGAACCTAGTCCATGAATTTGTTTTTTTGTGCTTTTCTAAGGGAAGAGAGAAGTTTGATTTTTTTTTTTTAATTTTTTTTTTATTTTATTTTTACTGGTCTCCTGTTAAAAGCTCGTGTTTCTTGTGCTTGGGAAGAATCAGTAGCCCAATTTCCTGCCAGTGCTCTCACCACAAACTGTGTGTGTACACATATGCATATACACACACACACACACAAAAATATTTACATTTAAGCCAGACGTTAAAATACTTGAAGCTGATTTACATTATGTCTTCAGAGTATTGAAGAAAAGATGGGAATATTCTTGATTTCCCATAATGACATAGTTCTTATTCAGCCTTCTCTGGGGGTAGGGTTGGAGGGTGGGGGAAGCAGCTGGGTGGGAGATAGCAGCAGCTTTTTRGTACATGCTACCCAAAGTAAATTATGATTTTCTTTACATGGAGATACAGTGCTTAAAAAAGAAATAAACCCATGCACTTTGTTTCTCCTCAAGTTCTCAGCCTGAAAATAGTTTGACTAAACCTTTGGGGTGTAGATGTGATATTTCTTTTCAATCTCCTCTTGTGGTTTTTCTTCTCGCTTGAGGGTTCATTGAAATGGAGAACAGAAATCTGTCCTTTGTTTCAGTTATTTCTRGTTCAGCCACCAAAATGCCTTTGTGTTTGGGCCTGAAGCCAGTCTGGCTAATGCCATCTTGGGGGAAGAACCCTCCTCTTATGGGAATACCAAGCCTGGAGGTCCTCTGGTCCCACAGAGAATATTTGTGCTCCAACAGAAACAAGCAGAGCTTTTTACTGATTTAAAAATCCTTGACTCCCTCCAGTGTGTTTGCCTACTGCCTCCTGCAGTCTGCTGTTAGCTGTGCTTTCATGGCTCCCTGGCAGTGTCTCCCCTGTCACATTTCTTTGTATGTTTTCCATGAGCACAAAGGCATCTGTGTTCATCTCTCATTTCACAGGTCATTTCACATTCTCTTCCAGCCTTTATCTCCCTCCTTTTCCTCAGCTTTGTCCCAAGGTGAAAGTCAAATTTGGTAAAGACTGGAAACAAATAATGTATAAGAGGGATTGACCCAAGTTTTCAAGGCTTGAAATGACTATGGAGGGAAATAAAGTGCACTTACACCCTTCTTTAATTCTGCTGGATTTTATTTAATTCCACGCCAGACCCAGCCCAACCTGTTTCTGTTATTGTAGTAGGATGGGCAGGGCAAGAGGGCCTCTTGCATTTTTTTCTTTAGCAAAACTTGAAGATGTGTGGTCAAATCCCACTGCCTTAAGTAGGCAGCATATTAAATCAGCTCTTGAGGGCCTGCCTACAGACTGCTCCATCCCTGAAGAAAATGGACTTGGAGGGCTGGGAGGGAAGGAGGGTTTCCTTTGTTTTGATTTTGTCTTTCACTTTTGAGGGCTCCTTTTGTTTGTCTGTTTGTTTTATTTCCTTGAGCATCACTGTCATGACAGAAATGTAACCTTATAGAAAGACTGTCTCTCTTCCCCAGCCCTTTAATTAGCAGGTGAGAGCTACCAAACATCATCCCATCAATATTTCTGCAAAATTAGGATATTCCTGGTGTGTATATAGAGTAAAYAAATGGAAGGAGAACCCAGGATTTAATAGCAGTCATACAGTATTCATAGTAGTCTTTCAGCTTCTTCTGAGGCTTCAGAATTAATTTTGAGGCAGGGAACTAATTTTTTAATTACCTTTAAGTAAAGTGCTGCTGAGGAATGAAAAGCTGCTTAGGTATTTAGTGAGATGCTGACTCAGCATGGCATAAATGGAGTCCACCAGCCTTTTGTGACATCTTGTAATGCCTTTTTCTCCCTCRTGTTTTTAAAATGAAAGTATATAGGAGTTTTGAGGTTTGTTTTTAAGTCATCTGGCTTCCTGCTGTGAGATTTTGTGGGAATGCTTTCACTGTTCTTTAGTTACCCATAAATGATTGTGCCTAGAATATATCCTGGGAGAGCACGTGCTTCTCTTTTTGCTTAATGCTTAATTATCTTTCTTTGTGCTACCTTCCCACAGCATCTACCTCTGTCAGATTTTGGTCTGTGAGTCTGTGACTGAGGTTCCGTAGTTTTAGAATATTGCAAAAAAACCCCAAGAAATAAGAGTTCTAAATCTTTCAATGCAACTACTTTTATGCTCTTTGGTAAATGCTTAGGGGCCTGCTCAGTAAAGCCTGGGGAAAAAATTGCCTGACTTGCAAYTAATTTTTACTGAGGTGTGATTGCCCTTGAAGGTCAGAGAGAGTTTTCCTTGAATTAGAATTCTAAGAAATGGTTCTTAGGTTTGTGCAGGCTTTTGAGCATCTTTCAGGTTTGGGGTTAGTTTTGGGGGGGGGAATTTCCCTCTTAGTTTGCTTTGCCTGGACCCTTGGCAGCTTCCCAGCATTGTTCTCTGACCTGCTGGGAAGGAGTGGAGAARCAGTGCTCTCTAATTCGACAGAGGTTGGGCAATAGCATTTCGTGAAGGTAAGAGCTCTTAATGGTTGGTATTGTCCACTATCACAGATCCAACATAGTCCTCAGTGCACCTTGATACCCAGCTTCTTCCTCCTCTTCAGTTATCACCTGATTTTTTGCTATTGTAATTTTGTAAGAATTTCCAGAGTTTGGTTTCGCATGTAGCAAAATCTTCTGGTTGGGTTGTGCCACTGGATCTAAAATCTGAATTGTGTTGTTCTTCAGTTACTTGTCGTATTGGACCTCTGGTGTTTCCTCTGTTTTCATGGAAGCTTGAAAACTCTTCAACTGTATCATCTTTTGCTGAAGAAGCAGTTTTGTTCAGGTTTTAAATGACTTCTACTACTCTCACAGGGTTGTCACCTGCTTGCAACAGGGCAGTGGACCTAGTGTTTAAAAAGCTCATAGGTTTGTGTTCTTCTTGCCCCATCAGAAAATTGCATTGAGGCCTTTGATGGATGACTCAGATAAAGCCCAGCAGAGGTGCTGCACTGCCATTGACTTTGCAAACCACTGCTTCCAGTGAAAATGTGGAGAGSCCCTTTTGCTTTGGCTGCTTGGTAATGCCCCTTTGCCAGCAGYTAGTCTTGCATGTGTCTGCTTGGCAGAACAGAGCCAGTTGAGATAACATCAAAAAGCTCAGGTTAACCCATGGATAGGAGATGATCCAGTGAGGGTGGCTGTTTTAGTTCTGCTGTGGCTGCTCCTCTTCTGGCCAGGCAGGAGGGATCCCTGGGCTGGTGACTGCTTTAACCCTCCTGCTGGCACTCACTAAGGGATCTGTTTGCACAGGGCGACAGTGTCCAAGCAGAAGCTTAAGACTGGTTTAGATAAATCCATTTAACTGTTCTGGCAGAGCTGGAGGGTTCCTGTGAGCTCCGATGATGTGCTAGTCTGCAAAATGTTCACCTTTACATTCCTCTCAAAGTGATACTGTTTTTCTATAAGCTCTTTTCTGTTTTGCCTGGTGAGAGGCTGATGCTTGAGGCTGAGTGTCTTTGTTGTCCATGTGCCTTYGTGCAGACTCACAAGGCTCACAGAGTGCTGTGTTAGTAGCAGGGGCCTGTGTTCTCTCAGGAGGTCATAACTCTTCCTTTGCTGGAAACAAACTCATCCATCCATTCGTGTGTGAGAATTTCAGTGGTCTTGGAAATTTTGGTAGGAGTGACAACGTGACAGTGAAAGTCTCTGGGGCCAACCTGGCAAATGAAAATGGGGAAGCAAAAGACACCACCACCCAGACTGAAAAGGGTTTTATTTTAAAAAGCTTGAAGTTGTTTAGAACTTCAGCCAAGCTGGCAACCTGTTGGGTGGTCCAAGATAAATTGTTGCTTTATCAAATGAAGGAGGATGGGGAGAAAGTCTTAGATTGCTCTTCATATTGATGAATTTGGGTTCCTTTTATTACCTTTTTTCTGTGGTAAGGTTATTTATCATTAATTCATCTAATACCAGTCTTGCCCTCAAGATGATCCTGAGGCATTTGTGTTTGTGTGCCCACAGCCATGGCAACTAGATGCCAGTGAGGATCTGAGAGCCTCCTTCAGTCCTCCAGTAAATGCCCAGTGCCAACTGGCACGATCCAATAATCAGTGGTCTTGTCCATTAAGCTTTTCTCTGATTAAACCACCAGCCACTCTGCAGGAACAGCTTCCAAATCACACTCCCCTCTGCAACAAGCAGGGATTTCTTGATTTCTTTGTGGCTCGTGAGCCAAACCAGCATCACACCTGCCTGCCATTCATCTGCCAGTGCTGCTGGTGCCAGACCAGCTGTGCAACAGCAGTTGCTTTCTGTCTGGGRTGAGGACAGATTGCTACTACAGAGACTCAGGAAGCAATTGGATCAAAAACATAATTTGCTCTTTAAGCACGCTGAGGTCCAAGTAGATCTCCTTCCCCCTGCTGAAAGAACTGGGGGGGAAAGGGGGGCTTGGATAAAAAAAGGTGATGGGAGGGAAATAAAGGGAAGAAAGAGATTGAGCTGCATCCTCACCATCTGTCTGCTTGGAGTGGTGCAGCTGCTCTGCCATTGACAGGTTGCTGTCTCTCCACTCAGTGCAGACAGCCAAATGACTTGCATTGTGAACACAAATAGCTGAAGATTAATACTACTGAAGAGCCTGGTGACATAATCTACCCCGAGGCAAAGCCTCTAGCTGCTTGAAAACCTTAAGAATCCCTCTTGATTCGATTCACACTTCTCTTCAGAGACTTATAGAATTTGGGAGCCAAACATTTCAGCACACATGCTTTTTCTGGATCAAATCATGTGTCTTTGCAGCCCAGTCAGTTTTGGAACAATGATAGGTTATCTAGAAACAAAGGGTAATGGCTACTTCTGTTACTGTGCTTAAAATTAGTTAAGGATGTTTTTAAATGCTTCATTAGCTCAGGGTCTGTCTGCCACCCAGGGCTGCACAGTTTCTGACAGTCCCAGCTCCTGGGATATGTGGAAGATGCTTTCCTTTTAATTGTGAAGAAAATACTCTTTGCATCAAGTGCTGTGGAAAATGGGCAAGCATGAACTGCAAGGTAACAGACACAAAACTAAACAAAAATTCCAAAGGTATAGTGTGCTCTTGTGGATGGCTGTAAATACCTTTGTTGAAAAATCAGCTGGGCACTCAAGAGGTATCTGAGGGGTTCACCCAGGGCAAGGAATATGAGGTTTACTTCTTCTCTCCCAGAGCCCACAGGCTCTTTAAGGTGGTCTCATAACCTGGGTCCTGATCCAGTACTGTTGACCCACAAAAGAATACTTTGTGTACCCAACCTAAAAAGAAAAAAATCCAGCACATTTTGGACACTCCTCTCCTGGTGTTATTAATGATGATAAAGATTTCCCAGAGATGAGTCACTGGCAAGTGTCCCTTCCTGAGCCTGAAGGACCATTCAGGCAGTTGTTAATCCCTGAGAGTAGCTCTGCAACTGAGTCATTACAGGAAATCTGAATATGATTTAGGGGCTCAAGGTGTCTCTCATAACTGTTCAGAGAGGTCATGATGGGATGGCAGTCTTTACACCACATAGATTTGCAGTGTAGGACTATAAATTAGTGATGGCAGGAGCACAAAAAGATAGCTGAGTTGAATCCAAGTGCTTTTTGTGATAGCCCTGTAATTGCTGCTACTTCTCTTCAGCTCTCCTTTTTTTTTGTTAGTTTATTTCCCACAAAACCATTCCTTGCATACTGCCTCCAGCACACCAAGTCCTAACTTTGGTGCCTGGCTTATCCAGCCTCTGGCTGGTTTCAGTTATGGAGAATCAATGGAGCCATGAACTTGGCAGCCTCTGTGTAAGTCCAAGCCCCATACTCACACCACCCCAGAGTTTGTGAGCTCAGAGATGAGAGACTTGCTCTGTCTCCTCCTGCAGTGATTTGTTCTCTGATGTCCAGGCGTATCATCCTCACTGGAGAGGAAGCAAATGCTTCTTTTATATCCTTTCCTCCTGTTATTCTCAAGGGGTTCAGGCAGTAGTGTGTGCTCTGAGAACAGCAGCAGATGCAGGCTGTGTTCTCATATTTCTGGGTTTCCTGGGGAAGCTTTTGACTAAGCAGCTGCCGTCTCATGCAGAGTCAGAATCTGAGTCTCAGAATGTGGTAGAAATGTCAGAGGAAATATAAGAAGTTGCTGCCCCCAGCTATTTGCTGCCTTTCTTCAAAATCTGCAAGGCTGCTGGAGCAGACAGTATCTTACTATTGCATCTGGCAGCTTCAGCGAAGCTTCACCTCCCTTGGCAGCAGAGCTGATACCACTGGATTTACACAGCAGCAGTAAAACAGCCCCTCGACCATCCTTGCCTTGGTAGGGCAGGAGGAGGGGCACAAGGGATAGTGGTGGCATCATTTCTTGAATTTCTCTTTGCAGACTTGAAAGCCATCTCTAATGAGCTTAGGATGAATTGCCTACATAATATTCTTATTCATTTTTCTTCCTGTTTCTCTCATACTGTTAAATGCAAGTGACAATTACTTCTGTTTTCAGGATTCCTGACAGTAGAGTACTCTCCATGTAAGGATTGAACTCTTTTTATTTTTCCTTTTTTTTTAAGTTTCCCTGTAGTCATAGTGGCCCTGGAAATTGAGAGTTACAATGTTTTCCATTCCTTTTGCCCAAAACCTGCCATCCACTCGGAGTTTTTGTTTGCTTCTGGGGCCTTGTGAGCATCTCTTGTAAAACTCCAGTGCAGATTCTGCATATGCCTCTGTCTGGTGCCAAAGCTGGCATCGTCAGGCTCTGTGATCCCCACCATGGAAATAGATAAGCCCAGCTCTGCTCTGAAAACAGAGCCACCTGAGAGGTGAATTCCTGAAAGGTGGTGTGCCAGAGGCCTGGTGGTTTGAGTAGAGATGCTCATGATAACCTTGGTGATCCTTAGAGCATGTTCAGCAAAGTCTACAGAAATTTGAAAAGAGACAGATAAAGTTGTCGAGGGGGTTTGTGGGTTGTGACTTAGTAATTCCTTTTTGCCGTGCAGACTAGAAATTCCTGATGCACTGGTAGTCACTCTTGGCTCTGCTCTGCTGTCAGATGCCTCTCTCTCCCTCTCCTCATGCTCCTTGCAAAGCTTGCTTGCTGATGGCTGTGCCAGGAGCAGTGGCTTGGATGAGAAGGGTGAGATTTATTTCTCTGAACTGTTTACGAATCTGTGTTGCCCCAGGATCCATCACTGTCCTAATTTCCTTAGAGGGTTTTTATTGTTCTTAGTAGGAAGCTGCTATTCCTGAAGATGTTTTCCACATGGGGTCTGGCACTTCAGCAGACAGGCTGGGCTCATTGGGTGAGGATGACTCTGGGCAGGACCTCTCCACCGTGCAGTAATTGCTTATAAACAGGAGGACAAATTGACATGTTCCCTTTTCTTTTCCCACCTCCCACAGCTCTTGGGAATGAGGAAGGAAACCAGTAAGAAATGCTGATGTTGGCATTTGGCATTTCAGTCAAAAGCAAAGGAAGACGAAGTGGAATGCCTTTTTTAAAAATTTTATTTTCTTTTGTTTGTTTGCTTGTTTATTTTTTGTTGTTGGGGGGGTTTTTTGGGGTTTTTTTGTGGTGAGCAGAGAAGTGTTGCTGCAGAGGTAGTGCTAGGCTGCTGCACAAAATATCCTGCCTGGATTTGTTCAGTTTTCAAATTCAGGGGGAAAACAGTTGACAGTTTTTGTCTCCCTGATTCCTAAAATGACTGAGCCAGCTAAGGAGACCCAGCGGGTTCTCAAGTGAAATTCTTACAAAATGACCTCCTTTACACTCACTGCATCCTCTAGCAGTAAAACCCTTTAAATTCTGTTTCAAAAATTCATGAGTTCAAGTGCTTTAATGGAAGCAAAGGAGAGACTTTTCTTTTTTGTCCTGAAAGAGCTCATGGAGAGTTCAAAAGGAACTTTTAGTGTCTAGTTACGCTGCGCCCACCCATCCAAGAGCTCTTCTCCTTGAGTTAACCTGAACCTTTAATGTTTTATTGAAATCACTGTGGGATATTGACTTTAATGTGAGACTTGTAAATGGGCAGCCTGTAAACCAAGGCACTAATACATCAAAGGTGAATTTAACTTCAAATTATGCACACTATAAATAGGATTTTCTAGTCTTTTCCTGCTGAAATTGTCCGATATTTTTCTATGATTTTCATTAAGGCAGAGCTAAGGCAGTGCAGAAAGATTTAAAAATCTCAGTCTATAAAGACACTTCTGAATTTGAGGAACATTGCCATCGCAATGGTTTTTTCATCTGTTTTGTTAAATTGTAGTTCACCCCTTGAAAAATGTGTTACTCTTCTACCTCTGGGATTAAATTCACAGCCTGCTTACAGTGTGAAAATGCTGGCAGTGATGCAGTTGCATTTGGGAGCTTTGCTTGTGAGTGTTTTCACTTAGTTGAGTATGAATTAAACTTGGGGTGCTGTGAAATGCAATTCACTTGGTGCACTCTGCAAAGTGGGACATCACCACTCTCACCCACGTAAGCAGCTGGCAGGGATCTGTGCATCATTGTTCCTGCAGTCAATTAGTCTCTGATGTTTAAGAGTCAATCTATGGGAAGTGAAGAATGAGAGAGATTATAAATAAATTATAAATTATAAATTCCTGGAGCTGTGAGTGTGAAGGGAGCTTTTAAGTAGGAACCTTGAGTATTGAAAAAGTCATAATCTGAGATAAGATGGGGGATATATTGATGTTTTTAGACCGTGTTAGTCCTGTAATCAGCCCCTTAAATTTTAATTTYTGTTTTTAGTACATTCTAGCTTTCTTTGTTGCCAGAGTTAAATTTGACACTTTTTAATGCAGAGCTTTCTATAACTTTATCTGGTTTCTTTTAAAAGTAGCACAAAGGATTTTCAGGAGAGTTATTTTCTTTAGGTTTCGATCTTCGTTAGTTTATGTTCTCAGAGATAAAAGCAGATTAAGTGTCACTAATGCAACAGAAAAGAAAGTGAGAATACATGCAACAGAAACAGGCTGTCAGCAAAAAAAAAAAAAATCTGCTATGAAATGTCAGCCTAATTATTTGTCTCAGGTACCACGTTGCCCCAGGGAAAGTCAACAGGGGCTTTTCTATCTTCTCTAGCCAGAACTCATCAGAATCCATCCTTTAGTTGTAATTTGAATTTATAGTAAGAACTTTAATTCCATTAAAGCGTTGTTTTGAAGGAGAGAGGTCAGGGATGTAAAGCACARAAGACATACTGTCATCTTTTTATCACTGGTAAAAAGAAGAAAAAGTCTTTCACAGGTTTGAAAGAAGAGTGGGAAGCCAAGGACAGGCTGAACCATGTGGTTCTTTTTGCTGGTACCAGTTGTAGGCTGACCAGTTAAATGGCAGGGGAGGGGAACACCAGGAGTACAAAAGGCCATTGAAATAAGGCTTAGCTAGCCCAGAGGAAAATCTACGTGTATGTAACTTGAAAAATAAAGCCAAAAGCATGCATGGTGCATTTTATATTGATGATTTTATATTTATATTCACTTCACTCTTCCCATGCACTTTTTTCCACACTTATGGTTGACTGAGCTGAGCTGGCAAAATTTTCTAAGTAGTGACCAAGGCCTTCTCAGTCCCCAGCCATCGATACACTGCCCTGCCATTGCAGCCCCAAATCAAAATTTTGCCGTAGGAAAAGGTCCATAAAGAGCCACGGTGGGTTTTAACACAACAGACCCATATCACATCCCTCTGCCAGGCTGATTAGAGTTTAATTGCAATCACCATTTGCAGCCAGAGCACACTTCCCAACCAGCAGGGGCCAGGGCTTGGCCAGAGCCCAGCTTTACAGGGTTTCCTGTAAAATATCCCACAGCCAAGTCTCTGTTCATGTCCGTTGGGAAAAATTCTTAAAATGCTACATTTCTGGCAGAAAGGTTATGTGAAAGTTTCTAAAGCAGTCAGTTTGGTGTTAAACAGGTAGCATAAGCATCTCAGTCATCTGTTTTTAGCTAAATAATACTGATGGTGTCAGTATTGCCCAGGGTCCATCTTGTAAATCAGCTCTGGCTGAGGCCTGCTGCTCAGGCCTCAGCTCATCAGTGAGATTTCTCATAAAATTGGAGCAGTTTTTCGTGTACTCATGCAATGTCCAGCTGTGTCCACAGGAATTGCTGTTGCTCTGGCATGACTATGTTTGTACTTTGTGTTCTTGCACCACATCCCTCATGTTGGCGTTGTTCATGTGTTGTCTCCCACATGCTGCTGAGAGGTTGGTTCCCCTACCTTGGCCCAGGTGCTCAGGACACCAGTTCAAGGCTCTCCAAGCTGAGTGRTTCCTCCAGTTCTTCAGCTCTCTGCTGAGCTGCTTGTTTTTGTGCACCTGAATGCATTGCAGGCAAAATGCACTGACTTTGCCCCATGCTCTGACTTAAGCTAACACCTCTAAGTTTGCCTAAAATAAGTGGTAACAGGATGAGGCTGATACCCATGAAGCAGACAAAGAGGGGAGTATAGCAGGATTATTTCRTTCTCTCAAGTGCAAAAAAGATTAAAATACATATTTTTAAACACATGCAGTCACATCCTTGTAAAGCGAGTGTGAAATGTCAAAAAACAAAAGCAAGAGTGGTTTATACCCAGGATGAACTAAGCCTGAAAGGACATCTGTGTTTTTAGTTAAATTTAGCAGCGTGTTAGAGTTGGTATTAATGACTGTGCAAAGTGCAAGACATGAAGAATTGTACATAGAATGTAGATGCTTGTGAATACCACTGTGTATCTGTGTGTGTGGTATATGTATGTATGTATATACACACATATATATACATATGTATGTAGGTATGTGTTTATATATACACACATATATATACATATGTATGTGATTTTCCTAATACTGTTCCATATTCATTGACCAGTTATTTGCAAAAATAATCTTTAAATTATGAAGGTGTTTATGTTGGGGTTAGAAGTCACATAATTCTTTATTCTGTGCTTCACCTGTTTATCGACTCTGAGGTTGTTAACTGTGTTAATAGTCACCTCAAAGGGCCACCTCAAGGCCAGCCCAGAGCAGGCAGTGATATTGTACCCATCATTTGAAGCCCTAAAAAAAGAATTCCCAGTATTTCTAAATGATGCATTTAAGACTTTCTTGGGCCTTCCAGAATAGCTGCTCTCCAAAGCTGATCACAGCAGATCATGCAGCATATTTCAAACCTTTTTCTGTCACCTTCTTAATGTTGGGACACAGAACTGCTTGCACTTGTGTCATTATGGGTTCAGTAGTGCACTCTTGAAACATATGGTAGAACAGCAATATTTACAATACTGATCTTTTGTTCTTCTTTTGTTGCAGAGGTGACTTTTTTCAACCAGTTTGTATTGCCTATCAAGAATTTTCATGTTGACTCTTGGAAACCTGCTGCAGAGTCTTCCCTGTTTGCTATTCAGTCCTGTTTTCTTCTTCCTTTAGCAGGTAAGCACATGTTTCTGCAATACTAATTCCAACTGGAAAATGTTTCCAAATTCAGACACCTGGAGAGTTTGTTTTGTTGGACTCAGTAGGGTTAACATCTCTCCTCCAAAATTTCTGCCAGAGGAAAATACCTGAATAATAATGCAGTACTTTGGAGTCTTTAGCATGAGTGCATGTCTGCATCCATCTAGCTTTAATGCAACTCAAAAAATGCTATGAGTGAACTTTCAGTTGGGAATCTATTTACAGCTGAATCAGGATTGTGAGTGAGCAGTATAGAAAATTGCCTGAATTGTTGCTGTCTGAGAGGAGCCTCTAAATAACTTTGTGCCCTTGAGGAAAAAAGCCCTGAAGAGGAGAGCCAGAGTGGGTGATGGAGAAGCTGGGGTGTCACCCACCACAGCACCCTCAAGCTGAACAAAAGCATTCAGCTACTGTTCACCAAGATCACAGTCAGTGTTGCAGAAACAGATTTAGTTGCCCTGGCTGGCTGTGTGCACTAAAGCAACAAGGGATGCTCAAATGACCCATATATGATTGATATATATATTGATATATATATATATGGGTGTGGCAAGAAGGGACACTGAGCAGCTGAGCTGTTCAGGAATGTCTTACACAGCTGCAGCTCTTCTGCAGGGGGACCTGGCTGAACACTTAATATTCATTGTTAGGATTTCTGTTGGAGATTCAAGGTTTTTAGGAAGAAAAACATTTTTAATGATTTCTTGAAGTCACTTTTGTTAAATGCTGGTTGTCAAAGGAGAGTGTGTATGGTGGTGTGCAAGTGCATTTATGTGAAAGGAAAGTAAATGTGCTTACTCTGTCTTTGATGTTGTTCTGTTTTCCTTTTAACATTATCATCACATGTAGGAACTCTTGTTTTTTCCAAAACAACTTAGAAATTTTCCCAGAAAACAATTGTCAGTTTCCTCCTGCAAAAAGTTTTTCTTTCTAAACGTATAGAGGTTTATTTACTTTATCACAAATCTAACCTCTGTCATGGCTTTGGCTTTTTTTTCCTGTGTTTTTAAAGGAATGAGATCTTTTCTAAAGGATTKGCTCTTGAAAACTTTTATTTAGATTTACTTGGGAGTTATGCATGCTTTCTTCCCAATCTGTATGGAGTGGGAATGGTGGGAATTCCTGTTCTGTGCTACTTTATTGCAGCRGTAGCTGGATTTTCCTACAGTGTTACTTGGTCTCATCCCAGGCTGCAGKAATAAATGGTCCTCTATAAACTGCATTTTGCCAGAACCTTGCATGGCTCTAATCATAGTCACAGTGTTAGATTGGAAGGGACCTCGAGGATCATCCTGTTCCAATCCCCCTGCCATGGGCAGGGACACCTTCCACTAGAGCAGGTTGCTCCAAGCCATGTCCAGCCTRGCCTGGAACACTTCCAGGGATGTGAAACCTGTGTCACAGCTTTCAAACCTGCAGCAGAATTTATCTTGTTCTGTAAACTGGGCACAGATGTTTCAAATGGAGAGAAAAATGAGCCCACTCATTTTTTTACTTGTGCTGCACTTTTTGTCCCTTAGGATTTCGAGGGTGCTATTAGGTGCTGCACCTGGATTCCCTGACATGTGAGTTAAGGATGTCAGTAGCAGAGAGGGGTGTTGTACAATGAGAACTTGATAGTCCCAAGTCATGAGGAGTATGGGCATTGYTTTTCTCTTCATAAGAGATTCATCTGGGAAAGGTGAGGGAAGAATTACTCAGGCAGGAAATCCCTGCTACCTCTGCCTGCATTATTTCAAGCATACCCAGAAAGTTTCTGCTCCTGAACAACCSTCCCTAAAACAAATGCCCACATCTGCTCTTAGCTAAATTAACAGTCTACTGACTAATATGCTACCAAACATGATTTCTGTCAGCTGCAACTCCAAGTACAGCTCCTAGGAAGATTCAGCCACTGCCAGCAGAACTGAAAGCTGATTTCATGCTTCACTGAAATATTTTAAATGTTCACTGTGTACAATCTGTCTTTAGYTTGTTCATCATTAAACTTTTTATTTTTGGTATTCTGCATAACTCAGAGTAAACAGAGGCACATGTGTGAGCCCTCTGTTCTTAGTGAAGCCTTTGCAAACTATCCTGTTACGAACTGTTTATAGATTGCCATGTAATCTCTAACCTTATTGTGATGGATGGAGAGATCAGAGCTCCCACCATGCGAGGARACATTATTAAGCATTATGCCTTGAGCAACTTACCAGCACCCTGACAGAGTGTTTGCTGACTGGAAATATCAATGTCTTTTGAAAACTCACTGCCTTCCCACTGAAAACCCAGTATTTTATAACCACTTGGGTTATTTTCTTTGCAAAAATACATTGCTTGGCTGGCAATATAGTAAACTCTAAGCAATGCTTACAGTTTTATTGTATTCAAATTTTATATTACAACATATTATTAGAGTTACAAGTATTACTTGCTCTTCATTGTGGTATGCTATAATTTAGATATCTCAGGAGTCTGGCTGTACTGTAACAGGGACCATAAAACAGGTATTGAAGGCTTCAGGCCCCCATTAGTTTACATCTGCCTTTGTAMATGTTTGTACATAGGCAATATATGTCCATAGGTTAGTACATTACTTTCTGCATGTGTCTTGTGTTGTTTTATGGAAATGTCACAGGTCTCAAATCCAGCACRTGCAGAAACCTTGGCATGTCGGGGCCAGTCAGAAATGGCAAAGTCATACATTTGCTGTCCTCATGAGGAGACAAGTCAGTAGGAGAGTGTTGAGATAATAAAGGAGGTTAGAAGGGTTCACTGAGTCACAGCAGAGGAGCACTCATTTTTAGAGTAATTAGTATTATGGGAAATTCCTGGCAAAATTGTAACTCTTTGTTTGCTCCCTTTTTCTCCTCCTCCAAAAACAAAGAGGAGAACCTGACAGTAATTTCATTTATTGTTCACTTATTGTTCACTGCTGGAGGGTGTAACTTGAGCTGAAGTCTCCCTAAAATTTCATTTGATTCCCTAGCCAGAAGATGTTCTTAGCCAGTCTTTCTGTTGAGGCTGTCTCATGAAAGCCTTTATACTTTTTCTCTCAATCCCTCAATACCTTTGGTCAGCAGCAGATTCTCCTAGAAATACTGATCTAATACCTCCCAACTTGAAATGCCAGCTGAGCTTGTACCAGTGATAGCTCTCAAAGATTTCCTCATCCAGGGTCAGAGCATTTACTTGAGGAAATTAAACATTTGTTAATTGGATGCCAGATTATTTACATTTTTATTATAATCAATCAGGCAAAAAACCCCMTTCATGCCATCTATTTTTAGGTATTTAGGTCTTGGAATACCATATCCATATCTGAACTACTCACATTAAAATCTCTTCATAGCCAGTGGAGAGAATAGGCACATACCAAGCATGACTTTCCTGGCCAGGTTGAAATATCCTTTAGAGGCTGCAATGCATTGCACCCTGAATCTGCCCAGTCTTCTCCAGCAGTTACAGAGTGAGATCTGGATTTTCCTGTACATTTTCTAGTAGCTAGAGCTGAATGAGCTTTAAAAAATGGAAGACCAAACTGGAATGACAGAAGTTTATCTCAAAAGTGTCTTAAGTGCACCTTCCAGGTCTGACCTCCCAGGCCACTACACTGCTGTGGCTGTGGTCAKGAGTGTCTTGTCTTTCTTCATAGCTCTTATGGAGAATTTAATCAAAAGGAAGAAAGTAATTTAAATGCTGTTTCCAGTTTTCATCCCTTTACAGATTTGCCATCTCACRAGTACAGGTAGTAGTAAAGTGTAGATACAAGCATACATATTATATCTAGAGATCTACCTGTTCATACCATGTGAAATAATTCTACCATATAACAGCTGAGGTCTTACTTTTATTACATTGAATTTTGGGGTAAGTAGAGAAAGGAAAAAGTAGTACCTTTCATTCCTCTTCCATTTTCTCCAGGAGGACAGGTCACATTACTGAGATCTGACTAATCCTCCAAAAGTTAAATGATGCGGATTACCAAAATAGGGCTTAAAAAAAAAAAATCAGGACATGGGCTTGAAAATTGATTGGGTTTTTTATAGTGTCTTTAGAACTTATGTTCTGCATTTGAACTGAAATGGGGTTTCTAGCTGTTTCAATGCCTGGCATTGATAACGAGATAGCATTTCTTGATAAAGGTCTAAGAGAAGTGTGAAATGCAAGTGAGTCCTGGTTATATTTTCATTAAACCTCCTAACTAGGTCTTAAAACATCTAATAGTTTTGGATGCCTTTGGTTTTGACTACAAAAGTTTAGTCCCTCTCATAGGGAAGGACAGTTATGDTTCAGTTATAATTAAAGGCTGTTGATAATTCAGCCTTTAAAATTAAGGCTTCTATACTGTTTATTGGTTTGCTTTTTGGGGTTTTTTTTAACACTGCAGGATACCAGCAATAAGTTGGAAAGCTTGTTGCCTTTTTAAAAAGAATACTTGAAAACATTGGAACCAAGATTTTTTTGTTGAAAGATAGGAAACAATACAGTACAGTAAAAAAAAACCACTGAAACTTTCTATTTTATTCCAGCAGAATAAGTTTAGATGTGTTTACATTTCAACTGATACACTAAATTCTTGTACAAAACAAATCAAGGAAATCCAAATTCAGTCAATGAATCAAAAATCTGGATTTAAATTATCTTTATGCCAGTTGTAATCAAAAGTTCAATTCTGGATACTCTCTTYCCTCAGAGAGTTCAGGTCCAGATCCAAAACATTTTCTTGGAACTAATGTCTGTGACACATGACTAATAAAACTGACATAATGACATGTACATATRTGCATGCACATATCTCCTTTTTAACATGTGGAGGATTAGATGAGGGCCAGGACAATTTTAGATTTATTTTATGAAAAAGTGATTTGAGTCCTTTCCCTGTRCTCCTCCCTGACTCCTCCAGTCTGCTCAAATGTTTGTGCTGCATAGACAAACACTGCAGGAAGCAAGACTGTTTTATTTATTTTTAGSAAGAAGATGAAAGTTTTGGTTTAATTTCTTCCCCCTGTGTTCATCAATCAAATTAAACAGATGACCTAAAAATTGATGCAAACAAATGGCATCCAAAGTCCCTTTGTCCATTTTGTAATTGCATGCAGCTGTGGTTACAATCCCACAGAAGGTATTTTTGCATTTTCTTTTCTTTCCATACACTGGTGATTCACTCCTTAGAARGGATTCACCCCTTTTAGGAGAGAGAGAATTGACTGGTTTTCTGACCTTTTATTTCTGCGAGTAGAAACGCATGAACTCACTTGGAAAAAATATGAACCAAGCCAAAACATTACAGAGGATAAAATTAATTCCWATTCTGACCATTCTGAGACTGAGGGGAGAAAAAAAAAAGAAACTTTTTTTCTCCCTTTTCTATCTTTTGACTGATGCCCCTACAATTTGAAAGCACCAAAATGTCACAGCAGGGACTAATGCTTTAAAGGTGCAGCAGARCTGGAAGACTCACAGTGGGGCAACTGCTGTTCAGGTATGTAAGAGGAGTGTGGGTGGAGAAAACCCATGTTCCATATATGGAGGACAGAGCAAAAGTGCAAGGCAAGAAGGTTCTGTTTGTTTGCCAGGCTCACAAGAGTGTCCTGTGGGAAGCATCTCACACCCAGGAGGAGCGCTGGCCCCAGATTTTTGTCCTGTCTGAAGAGGGGATGGCACTGGGCTGCTCCCTCAAGCTGCCTAGGGGAGGAGGGTGGCAGAGATTCCTGTTGTGTTTGTCCTGCCATCACTGCCCCTTCCATGCCTGCTGGAAAACCCAAAGAGGGGAATCTTTTATTAAAAATGAATAGTGATGAACAGCCCTTGATTTATAAACCTTTGTGGGAGTTAAAGCTGTTTTGCCCTGTGAGGGGCTCAGCAAAGAGTTAAAATGTAGTTAGAAGCAATATCCTAGGGAGCACGTGTTCACAGACAGGTGCATGTTTTATTGGGGTTTTTTGTGGTTTACATGGCTGTTTTCAGGGCTCCCTCCCCACTCACCTGAGGGGACACAGCCCAGCTGCCCTTCCAGGTGGCCTCATCACCTCAGGTGTCCTTGTGTTCCAACCTCGCACAGATGGGCCTGAAATGAAATTGTAGAAAAAGTAGGTTGGCACAAATGGTTTTGCCAKATTTTAAGAGTCAGGGTGAGCAAAGGCTGCAGTTTTTCCACCGGACCAAGCTTTGTCCATCCTCCCATGATCCTCTCCTCACCGTGAAGATGTCAAGTTGATGAAGTTTGGTGTAAACCTCTTTATAGAGACCAAAGTATCTYAAAAGGACTTGAAACAGAGATTTGTATGTGGAGATTTCCACACTCCAGACTTTGTCACTCATTAAAGGTTTTCAGTTTATTAATTTTTTTTTTTTCCCAATGATATTTCCAAAATGGAGTGTGCTCCACAGGAAGCAGTTCACATAAGTGCTGGCTGCAAGTCTGGGACTACCTGGCCTGGATCTGTCTGTATGGGGTTGTGCATTCTAGAAACTTTTTGTACCAGGATCCCAGCAGAACATCTGGGAACCTTGCTCGAGTTAAGTCCTTCAGCTTTTCTGTTTCAGAGTGTGGGAGCTCAGTCCGAGTGGTCTTTAAAACTGCTGGCCCTACAGCAGCCAGCCTGGAAGGCCCTGGATGGCTYAGAGCTCCCAGTGCCATGTAGCCTAAAATGTTTATGGTTCCAGCAGTTTTCTGAGGGGTGCTCAAAAAAAGGGAAAAAAAAAATAAAAAGAGCATGCCTTTAGAGAGCTTGAGCCATTCTGCAATGTAAAATTACTATAGCCCAAGTTTGGAGGAGAGATAATTTGAAATTATGGAATGGAGCCTGGTGAACACAATAGCAGGACTGATAGGAGAGAGAGAGAGAGAGAGAGACAAGGGACATAACATAACATAGATGAAGACACACAGATCCTCTGAATGGCATCTCCACTGCATCCCCCTGTAGCTTGAGGAGGCTGGTGTTTATGCTGACTTCAGAGAAGGAGGAGTACCTCAATTAAGTATCTAGTTGTTGCTACTTYGTGGGGGAAAAAATGTTTTCTGTAAGGAAATGGAATGGAATGGGCTTTACCTCCTTGATAATGAGGCATTCCTCCTAGGTGATAACTCAGATGTTGATATCATGTTGTGTCTTACTGAGGGCTGAGACTGGCTAATGAGCTGCAGTGACAGTGAAGAGTTTTTCCAAACCTTGCTGTGGAGTCTAAAAAATTCCATCGCTCTGCCCTTTGAGATAAATTATTTCCCAGAACATCCTGAGAAAACACTCAGAATGTGATACATGCTTGAGAGGTCATAGTACTGGACCTGCTGACCTGGTGAAATGAAGATTTAAAGGTACAAGTGCAAAATAATTTGTGCAATTAAGGCTTTTTGTACTCTGGCTGTTTCCACTGCCCAATATCTCAGTCTGCAGGGACTGTCTCAGCATGAGAAAGTGTGAAGGATGTGTGTGTGAAGAATGGCAAGAAGTCCCCATTTTTAAGTTCCTATGGAAGTTCCATCACACTGAGTGCTGCAGAGTCCAAGTACACAGATAGATGTTACGATTTTGGATTGTCTTTTAAACCTCTCTGGTGATTTTGCCATTCAGAAAGATRCCCTTGTGAGGCAAAGGGAGAAGGTTGAATTTTCTGAAAGAATCCAGTTGTACTGAACACCAGGCTTTTGTTGGTTCTTGCAGGATTACAGGACTTGTTCCAAAGACCTTTAGTACTGTGCAAATAACCACAGTGTAATACCACCAGAGTCAAAGATTCCCCCAGTTTGCAGAGCTGGCTCTTGCATTGCTTGGGTCTGAAGTAACCTCCCTGACTTAGGCACAGGAGGGGACAGTGATCTCAAGGCACAGTTCATGTTTCTAGCCATGCTCAGAACATTACACAAGGTGTGCAATGGCTTTGAGACAAAGACAGGGTATTACTTGTAACTAACAGCTGCCCACCAGTGCAGTTCATTAGAAACTCAGTGAGTTGCTGAAGTGGGTTCTTTATCTTGGTGACCTTCCAAGGCAATCAGAGCCTTCTTGGAAGACCTTGAATCAGAAATGTTTGGATATAAGAAAAATAGCACTGTGCAGCACACACTTCTGATCTCTCAGGGTTCACAGATTTGGAAGGCGAGGTACCATATATAACTGTAGAAGACAGCACTGAGATACTGTAGCTGCTGCATCAAGGTCATGGTGTTCTGAGCAATTAAAATTATGCAARATAGGCAGTTCAGGAAAGAATTCACATAGAGCTCAGGAAGGCAAAAAATCATGTGTATTAYGAGCTCAAGTACTTTGGAAGATTAATTTTCCACTATCTCATGATCTTGCAATAGGAGCAAAAAGTATTTTAAATGTTTGATTTACTTATTGATCAGAACTCTTGAGACCTTACTTTCTAAATCAAAATTTAAGATCTGACTTCCATTTAAGAGCAAAATTTTGAGCTTGTCTTGGAGTATACACTGGCCACAATGGGCTGTTAATTCACTGAGTGGGCAACAGTAATGTCTGAAACAGGTACACTTGGCACTCAGAACCCCATTTCCTTTCCTGGGGGCATGTGAGTGGAAGGTGGTAATGACAGAGGTCATATAATGCAGAGCATTGGTCCTCACTCTCTCCAGCAGAACCATTGCATTTTTTTGCAATGTCTTTAATTCCCAGAACCTTTACAGAGCTAACTAGGAGCAATCCTACAACCCAGGGGAATTGATTTATTGTGGAAAGCTTGATATTYTGGATGGCCTATTCCTGTCCTAATTCTCTCCTAGTGCCTTTATCCTGAAGAACAAGACAAAAAAGATTTCGCTGTCTACTGTGCTTTAAGAACTRCTTGTATTGCTATGCTCTGTAAAACCAAAAACTGCTGACAAAGGGGGTGGGATTTCATGGATGCTTTCAGCAGATATTGCTCAATTCATGACCTGTGTTAGATGATGCTGGGGACTGGGATCTGTATCTCTGAGCTCAGGGCCCTGTTTTGCTGGCTGAAGAACAGAGTGAATCCCCAAAGGGAAAAGGGTAAAGAAGAGGTCACAGTCCAAACAGGCATACTGAAGCCTTGATTCCCTGAGAGCCAGCTGAAGAGTGGTTTGCAAATACTGTGGTAGTACCAACTGTTTTACTTTCCCTTTATATTTAAAAACTGCCTGTGAAAGAATTAGCCAGCCAAGAAAGACAAAAAACTAAGAGGGAGTACAAAAGCAAAGGGTGAAGGAGAAGCAGAAAGGGATCAAGGTGGGGAGGCTGAGGAGCTCAGTGTACAGGTAATAAATATCATCCATCAGCAGACTGTGAAAAGATACTAGAATTGGATGGTTGCTGCAGTCTGGATGGTTCTTTGCTCAGATGCAGGCCTCTCTGCTGAGAAAATCTCCTAGGCACACTCATGCTCAGCCTCACACCGAAAAACTTCTGGAAGGGAAGGTCCAGGAAATGGGCCCTGATTGTCTRCAGGTTGCCATGGCATGGATGGCCATGTTTGGTGGAAGCCAGTGTATCTCTGAGGCAGGCAGTGGAGCTGCAGCAGCCCTGGGTTGCCTGAAGGTGAGGTGTGAAGCTTTGCAGGATGGACTGTTACCTGCAAGAATTAGCGACAGGACATAGCATCCCTTTCCAGCCCTAGTCAAAGGGCTCTTCTGGGGTGCCACCTTGTGATTGCTTAGGAAGGAGATACTGTTGTGAGCAGTTCTTTGTGACAACCTAAAAGACAAATGCTGTGTGTGAATCCCACGTGGAGGTGAAGGGGCAGAAAGCCCAACTCTGTCCAAAGGGAGGCAGCTGTGGTCATGGGGACACGGTTGGTCACAGGATGCAGAAGTACAGGAGGTGTTCCAAAGGTTRGGAAGATGTCTGAGTAAGGCCAAGTCCTCTCTTACAAATCAGTGCCTGGCTGTGATGAGGGCAGAAATAAGATAAAGGACTAGCAAAACCAAGGCTGTCCTAGGACTAACCTCAATAAACAAAAAGGTGTCCTTGAGAGGTTGCAGAGTCAGTGGGATAGAGGAGGAAGGGTATAAATAGACCTTGTTTGGTTTCATACTTTCTTTACTCTCTTTATTCTTTGTTTTCTGATGATAAAGGCACTTTATGTAGCAAAGGAACTGATGAATCATAAGGTTTACAACTTCATTTCCCCCTGGCTCTTTTTATTTTTTCCTGATTGTTGCATCTCCTTCCTTTCTGCCTCGCTGGCGTGGCAGGATGTGCTGTGCCTTTAAGAAGGCTGTGCTGTTCTGTCAGAAGACTAATTCCTGAGCTTTGGCATATGTCAAGGCATGCCTTAAGTTTTGTGGTGTAGTTTATGAAAAACTCAAATGCATTTTTCTAGGGAGATTTTTAACTCGTTTCTGCCACAGAGACACTTTACCATTCCCTTCTTTGGYTGCAAAGTGTTACACCACTCAGCATCACTATAGAAAGTTCTGCTCTYATCTCCAAAAGAGATAGAGAGATAAAGTGGTGGGCTGCTTTTTTACTTTTCCAATTAAAATTTTTATTTATTGAGTTGTTTTGTTTGATGGCAAATCTCTGAATGGTAAATAAAGCAGAGGTGGCAAATTCTATTACTCTTTATATCCTCCCAGTGGTACCGATACCACTGCAGTGCTCACCTGTCATTGCAGTAACAGAGTAGTGTAGTCTAAAACACATTGACCCAAAGCAGTCACAGCTTTATTATGAATTTCAGATATTGTGAATTTCTTAATGTTTCCCATTGTGAACATTACTTTTTGCTTCTTTTTCCCCTCTCATCATGGTCAAAAAACCCCCAACTTTTAMGTAGACAGTACAATTAAACTGTAAAAAATAATATACCATTAGGTAAATAAAATGTAAGGTTCTTTCTCTTTTTTTTTCCCAGCAAATCTCATTCTTTTGAAACCAAGTGTATGCTTGGGGAGGATTGCCTGGATTTTTTTTTTTTCTCTGATGTTTTCTAGGCACAGCAATACAGTCTTTAGACCACAGTTCCCAGCAAGAATGTTACAGACATAACTGACATATCAGGAGGTAACTGTGGAGTAACCCTTGTGATTTTAAAAGCAGTGTTTGATACAAGGTCCTGGATCTGTATGTTAACATGGTTTTCTTGTAAAAGCATAAATCCTCTTCAACTTCCAGCTTGTATTCATCCACCTCTATATTGTTTTAGGCCTTGAGACAGAAGTAAGTCCAGGTAAGCAGAAATTCCCCTATGACTCTGGCAGCTCTGGGACTTGCTGTGCAGTCACTTGCAGGATGTGGGCCCCACAGATCAAAGAATTCTTTCTAGTAGAGACAGGCCTGTTTTTACAAGGAGAAGTGTTGGAGGGGAAGAGAAGGAGCTAGGGCTGGCAGTGCCTTCCTCACTGAGGTGGTTGTGTGGCTTTGATTAAACGACTTAACCTTTGAGCTGCAGGTTTTGTGTGAGCTAAATAGTGGTATTAGTACCATGTACGGCGTGCTGGGTTTAAGTGAATTAACCTAGCAGTACTTTACAGTCTCAGCTCTGTGATTGTGCTGAGKGCAGTTGTTCTATTTAAGAAGCTTGTAGTGCTCCTTGTTGAGCCTTTGGGAGGTCTCCTCCCAGTCCTCCCCTTCCTCTCAGTAAGTCTGACTGCTCTCATCCTTCTCCATGGCCAGTGGTGAGCACTCTGTGCTGCAGAGCTGCTCTGGAAGCAGTGCTGGATTGACAGCTCTTCACCAGGGGCTGCAGAAGCACAGCTGCAGCACAAGCTCTTCTGAGGAGTTCTGTCTCCTGCATTCCCCTCTGGCCACCCAGAAATCCCCAGCTGCCTGTTCCCTGCAGCATCCACTCGTTCCTCTGCTGGAATGGGAAACAGAGGTCCAGGATCTCCTGATGTCTCTGCCACYTGCTTATGGGGTGGCCTGGGCAAGTCACACCACCTCTCTCTTCTTCGCTGGTAGTGCTGAAGTGCAGATTTTATCTTCTCCCTCCATGCCCAAGAACTGCTTAGGTCGAGTTAATGAATGACATGAAGTCAAGCATGTCTGTGGGCTCACAGCATGGTATAAATATGRAGTATTACTCTGCGATTATGGGTGGAGGTAGCCCTTGTTGAAAATTATTTATCATAAATCAACATTTGGTCGGGTGTAATCAYAGAAAGGAGGAAGGAGTGTAGAGAAAGCCTGTCTCCTGTTACAAATTGTTCAGGAGATTGGAATGCTGGCTCACCTGTGGTTTTGGTGCATGTGTTGACTGAGTCTAGTACTGGTTACTGAGATTGATGGGGTGGCATATAAATAGAGTGACTTCTACAGGTGTAGTATTTCACCATACAGACGGAATCAAAGAGTTAAAAAATCCAAGGATTTAATCAGGTATAATAACGTCTTGCAAAACCTWTCGAATTCACAGAAAGTGAGAACCAGAAAAGCAACTGAGCTAGGTGGAAAATGAAATTAGAGGGAATTATATTGCCACTGGTTAATCTATCTAGTTGTTTCACTTCACAGGGCAGACAAACATTTTATCTGAGCCCTTAGCAGAGTTGTGTTCCCCTGCTCTCCCCAGCTGTATTGTCCACAGAGATGGGAGTGCCCTTCATCCTATTTGGATAAAGCAGTGTTCTGCTGGAGCTGTGTTTGCTCCCTCATCTGTATGCTGTAGAAGACATCTCATCCCTTAGAATATGGATATATATATATATATTTGTATTTGTTTTCATTTTGCTGCCATRTACATAATGGATTGTTGTTTGTTTGAAGGATTTAAACATCTGGAAGAGACTGGGRATAGTAATGTCTTTGTCCACAGGTTAGATGTGGGGCTGCGGGTCCCTTCCAAAGTGAAATGTTATATTCCATCTACTGTGATGCTCGTTTGTATACTTGAGAATTTTGGTGTGGGAAGGGCAATTAATACAATGCTAATTCAAGCAGCTGGGTAAAACCACTATGGCTAAAATTGGCACAAGGTAAAAATAGATTTATTTTTCTAAGTAGTTCTGCAATTGGTTCCCATGGAGCTGACATCAAATAAAAATTTTGGAAGTAAATATTTATTTGTAATAATCTCATTTGACTTTGGTTGAATAGTGAGAAGAATTGGTATTTTGCTAAAACTTATTGGTATATGATGCACGTAGGGCAGAGCTCTCTGAGAAATTGAGCTTTCCTGTAATGTAAGCTTTGTCATGTTATTTGGACATCAACAAATCTAGTTATAGCCTGGATCTAGACAACAGGCTATCACAGATGAAAAGAGTAAGTAGAAAACAGGAAGAAAAGAAAAAAAAAAGAAAGAAAGGATAAGTTCTTCTATTGCAGCCCCTTTGCAGTGAGTGTGAGGTTACTCTGCAAGGAGCCTTTGTGGCTTTTACCAGACTATCTGCAGATCAATACTGTAGCAACAGAAGAGCAGCTTTTACGTTCTGGCTCAGTCTGTTGCAAACTATCCCAGAAGATTAGCCAGGCACTCCTGGATTTAAAACAACTGCAAGTGAGTGACAGTGAACTAAGCGTGGGGTGGAGTCTTGTAGCAGCATATCCTTCAGCTCTTCTGCTGCAGTCGGAGAGAGAAAGATTTTTTTTCTTTGAAGATAAAACACCTGTGACTTTTGCAGAAACTTAGTGCAGCTGTTATCACAAAACCAATAAAAGGCAGAGACAGACAAAGCATCTGGCTCTTCTGTGTGCCACCAAAAATTCCTCCAAACCCCAGACCATCACTTTTCATTGTGCAGTTATGTTGCTTGTGAATCCTTTGTGTGAGGCTTTGAGCCAGAGCAGCCTCTGAGGGCGTGGATGTGGATGTATGAGTGAGAGTGTGAGTGTTCAGTGTCGTAACGTGGCAGGGCACAGGYGATTATGAAACTTCTCAATAAAGTCTCAATGCGTCAGTATTGGCTGCTTGGGTTTGGTTTTTGTTTTTTCTTTTTTTTTTTTCCTGTCCGTTGCCCTCCAGTTTCGTTTCCATTTTTGAGTGCAGGAAGAGGGGGGGGTAGGGGTTGGGAAATRCTGCAAGACTCCCCCCCCCAGGCTGCTGGAGGAGCCAGGCAGTTCCCATGACAGGTGGAGAACCACAGTGCTGAGCGAGATTCCTGGGACATGGTGCCCGGGGCCACAGGGAAGGGAAACCCTCACACTTGGGACATCTGTGGTTACAAGGGGGCCCCTTCAATGTGCCSTAGCAGCAGCCAGAAGTTCGACTATTTTTTGAAAAGCACTGGAGAAATTATTAACCACAGTTGATGACGTCAGAGTTGATCTGATTAAAGGTTTGTTTTCTTGCTGGCAGAGGTGTGCTCCGTAGAGACTGGTTCTCTCTTCTTTTTTTTTTAAGTTTCTTTTTTGAACAGCAAACGGAGGGAAACTGCTCGCGCTGCTGCCGCTGCTGCTCCGGCTGCGTGTGTATGTGTGTGAACAGGATGGTGTATCTGTAGCTGCCACACGCAGACACACATTTGACCATGAGGACTCTTCGCAGGTTGAAGTTCATGAGTTCGCCCAGCCTCAGTGATCTGGGCAAGAGAGAGCAGGCAGCCTTGGATGAGCGGGGGACCCAGCAGCGCCGGGCCTGCTCCAACGCTACCTGGAACAGGTAAGGTCACACGGGCTGCTGGCTCCTGGCAGGCTCCCCGTGCGCTCCTGCACTGGAGGGGCTGCTCCGTGGGCCGCGGGCTGGGCTGCCTGCTCCCCGCCTCGGCAGGCTCAGGGGCTGAATTGGTACACACACACTGGAGCTCCCACTCAGAGAAGTTTCCCCCCCCCCTCCTCTTTTTCTCCCCTCTTTTTCCCCC
>QVAJ01000181.1:1356057-1395722 GCA_003546035.1 Mixornis gularis
TCCCCCCTTTTTTTCCTTTTTCCCCCTTGCTCTTAATCTTTCCCTAAAGGCTAATAACAGAGACCTTCCCTTCAGCCTTTGTGACAGGCAACAACTTTATTTCACAGGGTCCAGCTACAAATATATCTTTGTGTCTGTCTAGTTGTTCAAAATTTATTTGGCTTAGGTTATTTTTTTAAAAAAAATTACATGTGCACAACTATTAAAATACATACTTTTTATTTGCATATCTGTGGCTGTTGCTGGTAGTTGATACAGTTATGACAAAATCTACGAAGTTTGCTCATGTTAGTACAAATAGTTGTGTGCATGTGTGTATGTACACATGCAAGCACCTGCACTTTGGACAGGGAAAATAAGGCTTGATTGTTTTCTTTATTGTGTTTGTACATTTTAATTCTTTGGCTGTTTTACAAGAAAACCTATGCAAACATTATGCTGTGAATGTATCAAATGAGCTCAGCTATTCAGAAAGCATCCTAATGTCCATTTTGGTGACCACCTTAAAAGATGAATCTAAGTCTCTAAATTGTGAGGAATTAAATTCTTAGGTCATTTTTGAAAATGAAATGTCACCTCCTGGATCACAGCTTGGAAAGTGTCATCTGTAGTATTTTATAATTGTATAGTGGTACAACTATAGGAAGAAAAATACCAGTGATCTACAGACACCTTTGCTAAAATTCTGAGAAAAATAAAATATATAAAATATCATATTTTCTGTCCTTCTCACTACTCGATTTGTGGTTTCCTCTCTGTGTTATGAATTAGTTGTTGAGTGCTAGCAGTGCACTAAACTCTGAAACKGTGCTGATCACAAAAGAGGCTGAGTTTCTTCTCAAACAGCATTTGTATGACCCTGAGTTGTACCTGAGGTGTGGATGGATGGTGATGGTAGTTCAAGGATTGGTTGGGCCATCTTGAGTTGTGCCAGCTGGGACTTCATTTGGCCAGTAGCCATAAGGGAAGCAACTGTTGAGTAAGAGACTCCTAGATGGGGATCAGGGTAACAGAATAGTGTCCCCAGAGCCTTTTTGTGGTGGTGTGCTAACAGCTTCTGTTGGCAGGGGTTAGCTTTTCCAGGTCTTGCGTGTGGGGAGGGAGCTATGGAGGCAGATGTGAGAGAGTGCAGGTCAGGCACCCAGCTTGTTGGGAGGCAGAGTTCCAGACTTGGGGCTGCTGATACTCAAACTAGAGGATTTTCCTAGTTGAGATGAAGCAAGAGTTTGTTACTTTTAATTTGGAGAGGACAGGTACRGCTCTGGCCAGAAATGCTCGCCAGTCAATAAGCTGGACACCTGCACATTTCATCCAAACAATTACACAACTGTCCCATTGCCTGTTCCTTGAATAGGTGTCTGTGAGTCCTCCTGTCACCGCTTTGCATTTACTCAAACCTAACTGTGCTCTCCACCCCAGGTTGCCTTTTCCCAGTGTGTCTTTTTGGTGGCATGCTCTCCTGAAATGCTTGAGAAGAGTAGTGGGGTGGTTGTGTGGGTGCAAGCCAAGTGGGCATCATCGTGTGCCTGCATTAACAGCTGCCTGGAGCGAGGGCAGGGATTGCAGATACGAGCCAGTTGCACTGCATGGGCAAAGGGAAGGCCCTTTATTTCTTATTTAGTACAAGGCTTTCTTCTGTGTGAAAGAGTGAGGGTAATTCTGCTTTCAGACTCAGAAAGACTTGTATCATCTATTGCTTTTAAGAAACTCTCATACTYTGCAGGCTGTGAAACTGGGTCTTTATCCTGGGGAAGGTCTGGTCTTAAATGATACTGAATTAGATGGATTGCATCTTGCATGCCCATCTTGACGTTTATAGCAGGGTCTAGTCTTGAGGGAATCTGTGTTCATCTCCCCTGGAGAGACTCTAATGTTCGCGAACATCTGAGGTTTGACTCACCAGAAATCTGGTCTGAGTTTTTAAAATCTTGGGCTGGGGAATTTCTTTCATTTTCTCTGCTGCAAAATTGAAACAACCCAACGCAGGACACTTTGCATACTTTGGTTTACAGGAATATTTTCCTTTCCAAATGAAATGATTGCTTGTGTTGTTTCATTCTGTGTAAGCATAAGAGCTTGCTGATCAAGGAAGTCAAGATGCACCAGCGGAGCTCTCCCCTCTCACCAAGCCTGGCAGTGCTGTATTTAAATATCTGCTGTTTTCTTGCCTCATGTTAGCAGCTGTGCCTGGGTGTGGCTTGTGTGTATCTGCTTTTGAAAGAAGTTTTGAATCAAGTTCATGAGAACTGAAGTGGGSAGAGGTGAAGCACAGCACACCTCACGTTTGGCACTGCACAAACTGGCTGATCCCATGCTGAAAGGCAGATCTTTGAGAGCAAGGATGCTGCCCCTGGCCATGGCAGGGACTGAAAAGCTGAAGTGCTGCTAGTGGGGTCTTTAGCAGGACAGCAGCTCTGTCACTGCAGGCGTTTTTGGAGGAGGGGGTGGATTCATGGCTGCCCGTCTGCACTTGTTCTGTGTGTGGCCACCGTGGTCCAGTGATGTCCCCTCTGCCACCCCTGCCCCCTTCACACCAGTCTCAGCTCAGACTGTTCATACCTGAGAATTCTTTCTGCAGTTTGACACCAGGGCAGGACAACCTGAAGGAGCCTAATTCAGCTTACAGGGGAATGTAGCACTGTGGTAGCAWGGAAGGTCACTTCCTCCCTGATGGCTTCCCTCCACATCTGAATGAAAAATGCAACTTCTCAGTGCTGTTACATCAAAGGGRAATCAGTGCCAAGCTGCTGTCTGCTATTAGGCAAATGAGACTTTATATCATGGGTTTTTCAGAGCTTGCTTTCCCATGAACCCCAGACCTGTGCAGCAAAACACTGTCAGAGCAGTTAACTAGCAACCAACAGCAACATAGCGGAACAATACACTTCAGTTACCGCTCCCAGAATTTGCATTGGATTAAAATAGTTCAGATTTTTTCACCAGTACTGTCTTCAGTTCTTGTTCTCTCCCCTCCCCAACCTCCATTTCTGCTTCTGGCAAAAAAATGAGGGCTGAATGCTGACTAAACCAATTGGACTGAGAAACCCAGGAGTCTTAATCCTGAGCTCACACACCAGGGGGCCCACTCAGGCCAAATAAAATCCATGGCAGGGTTTWCCTTCTGACTGAGCTAGCACAGACTGCTTAATCAGGAGCTGATACAGTCTGAGTTGTGCTCTGGGAAAGCCTCTAGTCAAAGGCTCTTAGATCCTCTTTGATGTAAGAAAATACAGAAAATTCACAGAGGCATGAAGGAGTAGGAGATAGCAAAAAAAAGGGGAAGAAAACAGGTAAGTTGCTTGTGACGTTAGTGAGATCAGCAGTAAATCTCAGGAAACATAGCAAATCATTTTATTGCCTGSGCTAATTTTTTACAGGGTTGTAATAAGCACAACAGCTTGCTGTAAAATAACTTTTACAGCCATATTTCATCTCCTAATTTAAGATGAATGTTTTTTCAGATCGCAGGAAGGCTTTTCCTGTGGAAAAAATATTCCAGACCAGCATATTTTTTCTCTTTCTTYTGTCATYCAGTTTTTATTTAKAAATATTTTAAAWTATTTCTGCCAGAAATATTCTGACAGATCCTCTGTCTGAGGAYCACCCTTATTTTCCTGACCCTTTAGTTGAAGCCCTGTGTGGGGTGTTTGGTGCTCTGTGTGCATGGGGGKCAGACAGAAAATCACTGTGGGGTGGGAGGGAGAACAGGGTGAAAGAGACTTTCCACTGGCCCAGCCACCCCTGCTCTCCATGGAGCATTTTCCAGCCATGACTACAGTAACAGAAGGTGATGGTGGTGGTAGGGAATTGCTGCTCCCCATAGCCCTCCAGAATAATTTATACTTCTTGAATGCAGGGAACCAGTTTTCGTCATCCTATAGTCCATAGACTGTATTATTACTATAATACTATTAACCCTTATTACTATATACTATTAACTCTTAGTAAYACCTCCTGAAAGTCCCCTCACCTGTCTCAATTTCTTGGTTTGTAAGAGCAGTGATTAGAGTGGATGAAGTGAGTCAACTAATGCCTCCCTAACTCTTTGAAGTGGGAGTTTTCCAGACCAGCTTATTTTCACTTGGATGACCAAGTGCTTAATTGCAGCCTATCCCTCTTTGCAGGTTGCCTTACCTTGGGTAGAAATTCCTGGAACATAAGTGAACTAGCACCTGCAAGCTTATTTTGGAAGGGTCAAGGCCTCATGGAAAGCTGGTGGAGTTGCAGCTGGACTGAAGCTGTGCTGAAAATGGGCTCTTCCCAATTGGATTAAGCTAATTCAGAAAAATGATGTTTTACTCTGGAGCAAGGGTGTCTTCAAGAAAGTTTTGATGCAAGTATATCAGGTTAATTATTGTTAATTAGCTGTTCATGTAACTGTGCAGAGGAAATTTGCCCTGAGTGATTTAGTCCCTTTTGAAAGTGAAAATGTTGTCTTTAACTGCCTGGTAGTCAGAGGGTGTGATTATTCACACAGCATTGTTTTTTCTTCTGGACTTCACCTGGAGCTCTGGGAAGGGGAGAATTTGCAAACACTGCATAAAAATCACTGTGATATTTTCACCTATGCTGTTTGCACACAAAGGCAGTGGCTGCTTTAGAGAACTAAAATTACCTGTGTGATCTTTATGCAATGTTGACGTTAGCTGGTCCTGCTGCTTTGCCAGGAAGTGTTGAGCTGGGAGAGCCATGGCCATGGTTGAAACACACAGAAGATCAGGACTGAAAACCTAAAAGACTTGCAAGCCCAGCTTTGGAGTTGTTCCTCCTGTCTGTGGCCAAACTGATTGTGACCTGGCAGAAAACTTTTAATCGCAGTAGTTTTTCCTTCTTGGCTTCCAGATGTCAGTAAAAGAACATGGATGGTGTTGGAGTGAGCCGGGCTCACTCCAGGGGTGTCTGGATGGACAAATAGCAACTCAGGAGAAATGTATGTTTTGGTGGTGTYGAGCTCTGTAGGCAGTAGCCTGTATTAGATTGATACTCTGCAAAAATCAGAATAATCCACCCCACCCTGCCCACCTTGACCCTGCCCCTGTTGGGCTGGTTGGGAGTGCCATCAGCAAGCGTCCAGCTCTGTGCTCCAGGGATTTACACCTTCCAGATCCCTTCATGGTGAAACCAATGGTGGGGAAMGTCTGTGCTGTGTGTGCTGGAACTGCCATTCCCCACGTTTTGGTCAGCTGGAGCCATCTCCTCCTCTGSAGGTCAGTCAAATGTGGAATGAGCTGTCTTTTGAAAGAGATGAAGTTTCTTAGGCTGCTGAGTTGATTTTTGTGGCTGTGAGGGCTGCCTTGGTTGTAGGTAGTTTTCTTTGGCAATGTAGCTGCTGTGGGATAGATAAGTACAATACATTGCTGGAGCCATCTGACATTTTGTTGTCATCCTAAAGGCAGCCCCCCAAAAAACCTGGTCTCTCGAGTTTTCACATCCTGATTTCCCCTCCTCAAGTGAACCTGCTCTATAGAGTTTTTTGGGCTCTGTTGGACTCTTTTTTGTTTCCTGCAGTACTGAGTTCCTGTGCACACACTTAAACACAGAGCAACTACAGAGAAGGTGTTCACAGTAATATTAGTGCATGAGTGCACCCATTAGTAACTTCAATGTTGTAAAAGAGTTACAGAAGGGAGTTTACAAGGCATTTTTAGTTCAGGTTAACTATTGCAGTACAAGTTTAATTATGTGCATTACTGACCTAAGCCTCAATGAAAGCTGGTTGCAGGCATTGGTAAAGTGATCCACCCACCTCAAGCATCTTGCAGGACTTCCATGTGTAAGCAACAGCTCAGATTTTCTTTACACAAAGGGTTGATCCATTCTGACCAAATCTTTTTAAACAATCRCTTATTATAGAAACCCATTGATTTAAGCAAGGCCTGGGTTTATTTCATTAGCTTGAGGTAGCTAAGAAGATTTAAGCAATCTTTTCATTATCCTGACACCAGCTGAGGCCAGACACTCCTCTGTCTGCTCTTAAGCAAGTGTGGGGAGCCAGTTCCAGTGCTATTCCCACATAACCTGCAGGCAGGGGTATATCCTGCACCCTCCGTACAGGCACTGCTGTCTGTAATGGGAAGGAAAGGCAGGTGGTCAACTTAATGTGGTCAACACTTGTTTTCCAGACAAGGATATTGTCCCTCACTACAAGGGCCATGCCAGGCAGATTAAAAGTTCACTGCTAGGATGTTTTATGTAGATGCTGTTCTACTATACAGGCAATAAGTTAAATGCTCACAACCTGTCCCCTTTAATTCTGGTTTAAAAAGCTTGTTCTCTCTTATTTCTTTGAGGAATAATAATGGACCTGTTAAGCTGGAGAGAGAAGACTTCTCCCCCATTTATAAAGGGGTGCCAGAGAAAGAGAGCACCTTGCCTTTTAGGAGAGATGTTTAGTCATTCTTGCCCACAGAAGTCTAGCAGGGAACATTGCAAAGTTCATTTCTGAACCAGAAGAGCATGTAAAGCTTGCTTGTTTTATTCACTACATTAATCTTATTTCCCATATTACTCATAATATTAAAACACCCAAGTCACTTCACTGTATGCCAGAGACATCTATCTGCCAATTTTCAAATAATCATAAACTGAGTGTGTCTGTATGAGCCAGCCAAAATAATCTGAGTTAGATCATGAATGTATGTCTGTGCTGTGGGTGTAGGGGGGGAAGAGAGACTGCTGTGGCAGCACTTGTGTGTAAGGCCTTGGAAACTCCTTCAGAGGAACAAAAGAGAGAAGAAGATCATGGTTCTTGTATCTGTCTGTATATGTATTTCTCCACATTGGGTCAGACCCTTCACCTGCCACTTTTAGTTTCCTTTTTCCTTAGATGAAGGTGGCTGAGCTTTTCTCACAGTGCATCTCTTTGCTGTTGTGTGCCTGCATTTTGAATCTCTCAGTGAAGTGTTGAGTTTACCTTCCAACCAGTCCTCTGCTCCCTGCTGGCTTTGAAAGGAGCTGTCTTATCATGGGCCTGGGAAAGTTTAATGTGGACGCTGGCATTCCCAAGGCACTCTCTGTGTCTGCCTGGCATAGCTCCTGCAATGACATCTCCTTGACAGTCCTGTGCAGCTGGATCTGGCCCTGGATTGGGCCAGCGCTGACCAGGTCTTCCAGCATCTGAAGGGAGCCTACAATAAAAAAAGGAGGGAGACTTTACAAGGACATGTGGTGACAGGACAAGGGGGAGTGGCTTCAAATTGACAGAGAGCAGGTTTAGATTGGATATTAGGAAGGAATTCCTCCCTGTGAGGAGAGTGAGACCCTGGCCCAGAGAAGCTGTGGCTGCCCCATTCCTGGAAGCATTCAAAGCCAGGTTGGATGGGTCTTGGAGCAATCTGCTCTAATGGAAGGTGTCCGTGCCCATGGCAGGGGGTGGGATGGGATGATCTTTAGGTCCTTTCCAACCCGGGACATCTGTGATTTTATGATAAGCTCTTCCACCAGTAGGAATCAAGCTTCCTCCCCCTGGAGATCTTGTGACCAGATACTGACCACCTTTAGCTCTTCTTCACAAGACACAGCAACCCCACACCCTTGTACCTCCAGGACAGGCAGATCTGGTCCTTGTCTTGCTTTCCAGGGCTCTAAAGCTGATTGCTGCTGCCTTGCACAGACTCCAGGGCAATGGAAGCTGTTAATTGTCTCTGCAGTGAGCCATAGAAATAAAAATTGTACTCTCAAATACTTCAAATATAATATGTGAATGTATTAAAAGTTGTAGTTGACACACCTGAAGTACTTAAAAATATTGGCCTAAGTTTTTGAAATTACTTATTTCACATGTACTGCTGTTGAAGTCACTGAGTTGGAACAAATCAAAAAGAACTGATTTTCAAAGATGTTATCTGTTTCCTAGGCAGTAATTTCCTTTTAGGCATCTGGGATGGGTGGAGTAGTGGAAGTCATCTCTGACTTGTAAAAGGTCCTGAAGTGTCTAGACAGAAATGCTGGGATACTSGTGGAGGTGATGGCCTTCTTGAATCTTATTGGGTGCTAATGACTCATCCTGTCCTCTTTCAGCATCCACAATGGAGTGATAGCGGTATTCCAGCGTAAGGGTCTCCCAGACCATGAACTTTACAACCTCAATGAAGGAGTCAGGTAAGAGACTCGGCCGTGCAAGGTGTTCTCAGGCAGATGCTCAGTGCTGTTTGCCAGCCCTCACACTTGACAGCTTCTGCAGAGCGTTAAGGTTTTTCTCCCAGTGGTGGCTTTGAGCAGCACAGTCTATTTTTCCTCAGTAATGTGTGAGCATTTCCTGGTGTGTGTCAGCATCTCACTGGGGGCCAGAGCTGATCCCTCCTTCTGCAGGAGGAATTCAGCCCTGAGCAGTAGGGTTTATTTCAGAGTCTCTCTTGAAGTGCTGGTTTAAATCTAAGGAAGGGAAAACCTGGACCCCTCTAGTGATGCAGCCCTGTTGCACGGCAGTGACAGTGACATTTCCAGAGGTGTCACTCTCAGGTGCTTCCCTTGCATCCACGGAGGAGGTGAAGCCTCCAAGCACTCAGTGAGACATGGCAAGGAAAGGTGTCCTGCCTGGTGCTCCCTTAGATCTACTGCTCCTTCCACAGCATGAATGTGTGTGAAGGGACAAAGCTGTCCTGTTAAACACCATGGCCTGAGTTTAAACACTGTTTGTGATTCCAGCTTCTTTCCCATATTCTGATGATACTGCAACAGACTGACTGTCAGCCAGTGASATGTATAGTGGGAACTTTCTTCCCTTTGAAAGAAAGTGAAAATCCTACCATTTGAGTTATAGTTGAAAAGAAAATTTACCAAGATATAAGCTGATGTCTGGATTTACAGCACTTCACATTTTACTGCTTTTTCAGCACTTAAAATAACTTACCAAACCCCCTCACTGGCAAGGGCAAGGTAATGGATTCCCTTACAGAAATCTGTCCAATGCTTTATAAAATARATAAACAGTGGAAAAGAATCTGCACTTACAAAAGACAGCTTATTACATTCCCTGGCTGTCTTCAGATATAATCCTCAGTTATTCCCTTTCCCCTTACTGCTTATTGCTGCTGTGTCTGGACACTGGATTCTGACTTTCCAGTATGTTCCCCAGAATACTTAGATATTCTGGGTTTATCTGTCCTGGCCTGAATAGTTAGCCCAGTCTGGTTCCTTTAATTGTGGAAGCATTTTCAGAAAAGTCCAGCCAGATGATATTTGGCCTGTGTTTGCTCTTTTTGAAATTACTCTTCAGTTATTTCTTACTTTTCTGATGAGAAAATGGCATACAAAAAGTAGCTTTTCTAGGATGTCTGTCAGTTAGCATGATCCATCAATCATGTTGAGTTACTTACTGGAATAATGGTTAATCATTATTATTGTAAGTGCTGTTAAGATTCTTCAGCTTTATCTGAGTGACAAAAATGGTACTTCTGGATGGAGATTTCTTGGTCCRGTGCATTTCTCTTAATATGCTCATCCGCTGGTGAGGGACAGGAGAGGAGAAATTTTCTGCTGATGTGTCAGACAAATATGAACCAACAAATAGCTAGAAATGTGCCCAAATTTTGCTTTCATTTACTCGGCTATAAACCCTGCACCATGATGATGCTTGGTAACATAGTTGAGTTGAAKTTATTGCAGCATCTCATGTGGATGAACAGACAAGCTGTAGAAATACACTGATTTTTTTTTTTCCCCCTGTTTTATGAAGGGCTTTGCTGCCACCTGCTAGGCCCATTTCTTTTTGTTTGGATAGAGATAATGCTGCTTTGTTGGTATCTCAGCTGATAGCTCACTTCAGGGAGAATGCCTGGTGCCTCATACCTGAGCTGATGATGAAATGACTGATTTGACACGTGCCAAAAATACCTGTCTTACTGCTTTTGTTATTTATTTCAAAATAACTTTCTTTGGGCTAATGTTGTTATTGAGTGCAGAAATACCTGATGCATAAACATGACCACAAAAGTGGAACGAGTGTATACTTGCCTTACAATTGTTTTAGATGCATTTTCTCACGAGTACAAAATGAGAAGCAAATCCATTATTCCCACTGGGCAGAATTCAAGAGTGGAAGCATTCAGGTAAATGATTAATATTAGTTAGTTGCATTTTTGAATAGTTACAGGGCAGTAAAAGAAGTTATTTTACTTTACCACTTTAGTTAGAGCAGATTCTGGAACATTTTTCATAATAAACCCCTGAATATCCAAGTTGACTCACAGATCAAGTGCAAATATTTGAACAATATTTGCACACCATTGTTTTGACTCAGGAGTGTCACATATATTCAACTACCACGTGTCACATACAGGCAAACAAATACGTAAAACTTCTTCTGAACACACACACCTCGAGGTTTTGAACCCTGATTATTTAAGGAAACATCAGTGGGTACAAATCTGTACAGTACCATTTACTTTTCTTTTAGATTTGGCTCATAAGRGCTGCCACTTGTTTACACCAATGCCTTTTGACACCATTCTTGCCTTCCTGTGGCATTAGAAAGTGGCCCTAAATATGGAATTACATGCACAGCCCTCAGAATCCCTATTGCAATAAAACCAGTGTGGGAGTTGAGCCACTCTCACACTGCTGGAACTCCTGAATTCCTCTGCTAAAGCTGATGAAGCACAGTAAAGTCCCAGCAACTGGGAATATCACCAGTAGGTGGTCTGTGCATTCCTTCTTCTGGGCCCTTACTGGGTGATTTATTAGGAGATTGAGTCAAAAGTCTAGTAATAAAAATCTCCATGGATATATGTACTGTTTAGTTTTCTGTTGGCCCATGTCTGCAATATTAATAATCAAACAGTGTTTTCTCCATATGTCACTTCAAAGTGTTTATTTTGACCACTTTTAAAGAAGACAAGGAAGCAAAGGGAAACACAGTGGAAGCTGGATGTCCTGCATTAAAAACTAATGTATATTTATAGCTTCCTCTTTTCTGACTCTCAGGATGCTGCTGTGATGCAAACAAAGCACATTTTAGTGGCATTTCCTCTTCTGCAGCCAGAGTTCAAACCCAGTAAAATCACCCGTTTGCTTCATTTCACTTTATTTAACATCTCTTATGCAGTGTTACACTTTCCATTCTGAGTACTGCTGCAAGAGTTAATTTTAAAATGAACCAATGAAGCAGCATCAAGGGGAAGAAAAGTCAGGAGGTATTCTAGCACRTTTTAAGGGAATTTGTATTATCATCTTAATTTATGAAGCCATTAAGCAGGCAATGAAGACCTGATATCAATGAGAGAGAGGCTTTATAAGTGCAGAATGCCTGCTTGAAAAATGAGATGTACTTGAAATAAGATCTGCTGTCTGGTCAGGGATCTCTTTTAGGTTTAGTCAGATTTTTACCTGGATTCCATCATGATGTCTACATGTCTAGATAAGGTTGGTCAGTAATTGAAATTATCCAGGATCTGACAGCCTAACTGGTTTTTGTTAAAGGAAATGAAGCAAGGATGAAAAAGAAATTGCAGGCAATGTCTTGGATCCAGTTTTGTTGTGGATCCCTTTTTAATGAATATATACAAAGAATACAGTGTTCTGATCTGACCTGAGGGCCTCACTGTTTCACTAGAAATTAATTAAGTAGCTTGAAGAATCTGTATTATTAGGGACTCAAAAAGCAAGATGCATGAATTGTGCTGTCAGTTCTTCTGCCCTGTAAACAGAGATGGTAATGTGGGCATAGAGCTGCCTGATGTGGTGAAATCCAATGTTTATAATTACCTACAAGCTGGTTGCTTGATAGCAGTTGAAGAGTGGAAATGTGGTGGAATCTTCTTTTATCAGAGGGCTGGCTATTGGATAGGTAGAGCATACATTTTTATTTCCTGGCCCAAATTCCAAAATTTATCAGTTGAACCTAAAATACTAAAAGAGAGGGCAGTTGCACATCACCTCTTCAAGACTGTGAGGAATCCATCTGGAGCTGCTATCTTGAGGAGAGGGTAGAAAATGAAGCAAAATCTGTCAGCATAAAGTACCAGTATTTTCTTGAAACAGTGGCACAAAGAGATACATGAGAATAAATTGTCACTCTCATAGGAAAATTCAAATCTGTGACTTTCTTGTTAGTTCAACCTAAAAATGGTCTGTCTATCTATCCACATTCAAAGTAAGATGGACCTTTGGTGTCATCACTTGTGATCCAGAAAAAAGTCACCTCACCGRACACTAAATCTTCACTTGGAGTGAACACGCTACAATTTGGCTGTCACAACCTTCTTCTYCCTGACTTATCTTAAGGCACTGGAACTTGAGCAGCCTTTGAGTGAGGAGGGTTTTAACCCCTGCCAGGGGCTGGTCAGTATTACTGCTGAGAGCAGAGTCTCAGGGCACTGCCAGAACTGTCCTCTCCCCCACATTGCAGCCTGTGCTGAGGGGGCTGGAGATCCAACAGCTCTTCATGACAACAGGAGACCTATGGATGATGCCTCAGCTGGCTTTCAGAACTTTTGTCAATAAATTATTTGTCCAAATTAATCGAGTTTCTAGCTGAAAAGGACTTTGATGCTAAGGAGCATCTGAAAATGCCCTTCCTTCTGTTTTATTTTTATTTAATTTCTGCCCAGACCTTCCAGAGCTGTGAGATCAGAATGGACATGTGCTTAAGGATAAATAAACCATATTTCAGCCTCCTCAAGACTGACATGCTTCTCTCTTCCCTGAACTTTCAGGAGATCTCAAGAGGCTGTGCTGAAGCATGTGTTGTAAAAACATCAGAATCAAATCCTGTAGACTGTCACGGAATATAGGGATATGCTGGATTTGGTTTGATGTCTCTTTGTTTACTAGTTAAATAATTTGATTAATCAGTTGTCACTTAAAGATATAACACAGAGGRATAGAGGACATGCTGTTGAATATATAATTCATATAATTACCCTGATTGAAGTGGGTGTTTAGATTTTAAGTCACATTTGACATCACTTCTTCGTGGGACCTGACATGGTCACACAGACAGTTTTTCAAAAGAGATCTGTTCAGAAAACCCAGTTGAGTTTCTGTGTTTCTGTAAGTTGTTTATGCATCTAAATAGTGACCTGACTGAAGACAGGTATTATGTAGCATCCAGTGGGTGAGATTTAAAYAACACAGCTTTTTAGCATGTGGCAAATTTGACCTGGATACAAACAGGCTTATGGACCGAGTTGAATTCAGTTTCTGAATTTGAGAGTTTGTGGGATTTTGTTTTGCATGGGAGTTTCAATTGCTCTCTGAGGTTGGTTTATGGGTTTTAGTGGAGAGGAATCATGAAAGGCAGAGCTAAACTGTTAAATTCCTACCTGCCTTTTCATTGAAACYATATGAAACTTCAGCTGTCTTGAGTCTCCTGAGTGGATGTAGGATGGAAAGCACCCTCTTTTCATCAAATCTTATTTTCCTTTCATATGTGCAAYTGAGGCATCTAAAATGACAGCAAATACTTTTCAACATACAAAAATGCTGGTTTGAGTCAGCATTGTTGACCCTGTTTGCTCTCTTTGTAGTTAGTCATTAATGACAGTCTCTGTGCTCGTACTAAAGTAATTTGCTGTAAGTGACTTCCCCTCATTCATGCAGTGCATAGCTAATGTGATTTGCTGATTACACTGATTCTTTTCTTGCTCTTTTTAATACAGGCAATTACTGAAAACAGAACTGGGATCATTTTTCACTGAGTATCTGCAGGTAGGCCTGTGTTTTTTGTATTTAAATCCAATTCTGTTTTATGCTACTGAGAAAAATAATTTTGCCCACTCTAAATGGTGACCTGGAGACCCTTGAGTAGATCTCATTCAGAGATGTCCACTGACTTCTCTATGTTTTTGAAATTAAGAGATTTATGAGATTTGGATTTTATATACATACATATAGTTAGATAGTGAAAGGCCAACCTGTCACTGTGTTTCTGTAGGTCATTGCTRTCTTTCTTGAGGTTTCAGACATTGTTTTTTAGCTTAAAATTGAAGTCCTTGAGTAAACCAGTGAAGTTCATTGCAGTAGAGTTACTAGGAAAGACTTTCAGGAGTAAGTACCACTGTATGTTGAAGCAATATTCTTTCTGCTTCTCTAAGTACATGTTTTGTAGGTCAGTCATTTGAAGTTTGAGAAGCACTTTGTACTGCCCAAAACACATCCTTTGTCCTAAAAACAGCAGGTGATTATAACATCATTTCAAAAGTGTCCCAAGTGATTTAAATAAGATGGACACAGCAAGAGTCCTCTGATGATTAATTTTTAAAATAAAAGACCCCCTTCACTGTCTTAAAGTTAAGAATGAACAAGATGTGAAATATGGTGGCTGAAGGGATGTATTGAGTAAACGTAGTAAGAATTGAGTAAATGTAGTCTATGTTTTATTTACAGAATCAGCTGCTCACAAAAGGCATGGTGATCCTAAGGGACAAGATCCGGTTTTATGAAGGTAACTTGGATTTTACCATGGYTATGCACATCACAGGTGTTTTAGGAAATGCACTCTGGAGGCACTGGCATGCTTTCCACTATCTTCCTGGAGCTATGGATTAGCATGTCCCAGTCCATTCCTACAGTCTGTTGTTGGGTCCTGCCTTGGTGCTCTCATTAACCTTCATAAAGGGGAGGTGATTGCCTAGAGCAGCATTGAGGGAGTCAGGGAAGGATTGCCTCCAGCAAGGACACTTCCTGCTCCTTCAGTTATATCCTGCTCAGGGAAACTGAAAATAGCCTAAGATCTGTAATAAACAAAAAACTAAGCACAAAGATCCCGGGTAGTTTAAGTATCTTWAGTCCAAAATAATGCTGTAGCTTGTTTTAAGAGTTAATTCTGGAGTCATGCTGACAAAGATGAGGTCAGGCAAACTGGTGTGTTGAAATAATGACAATTTAATAGGTAAAGCAAAAACTGTGCACACCAGCAAAGCAAAACAGCATTTATTCCCCACTCTCCATGGGCAGGCAGGTGTTCAGCCATCCCAGGAAAGTCGGGCTCCATGGCACACCACAGTGACTTGAGGACAAACACAGTCACTCCAAATGTCCAGCCTTCCTCCACCGCCCCCAGCTCTGTGATGCTAACCGTGACACCACATGGTCTGGGATGTCCCTGTGGCCAGCTGGGAAAAGCTGTCCCAGCCATGTCCCCTCCCAAACTCCTTGTGAGCCCCCCAGGCCCTCACTGGCAGGGTGGGAGAGGAGCAGAAAAGGCCTTGGCTGTGTGCATGCCCTGCTCAGCAGTCACTAAAACATCCCTGTGCTATCAGCACTGTTCCAGCCACTACCAGCTGCTGGGAAGAAAATTAAACTTATCCCAGCCAAAACCAGCACTTGTTTATTACTACTATTACTGTTACTATTCATACTACTGCTATCATTGTTATTATTATTATTRCTGCTACTGCTGCTACAGCTGCTAGAAATTTTTGGACTTGGAAATACTTGCTGTATTTCATCAGAACTGAAATGTATTTCATTAGAATGAAAACCAGATTTTTTTTTAGAGGTTTTAACAATGGAAACAGAGAACACCCCCTTCTCACCCTTGCACATGAGTGTGCAGGACAGAGAGAGCTCCTGCCTGGTGGTGCTGAAAATAAGACCTTGGTGTGTTCCACAAGCCAGCAGCTGCAGTATAGCATGTTGATCCACATCTGTCACTGAAAGCACTAGAAGGCATCAACCTGGAAATGATTCAGAGTTGCAGATTCACCAGAGCTGATGCTATTCATCATGTGCTTMAAAAGGCAGGGGGATCAAGCATCTAACAGTGGAGACTGGCAGTTGGCTAACTTTGAGTGCAGTTAACAGTGTCCATGCTTTCATGCATAATTGCTTTGAGATATGTGTGTACTTCTGGGCAGAATACTCCCTGGCTGAGGCTCAAAGTAATGCTCTAATACAAAAATTAAGAACAGTATCATGTTCTGACACCAGTAGTAATATTGATTGATTGCTACTGAATTTGCTTCCTGGAAAGTCATATTGTCTTGTCTGAATACTTCAGGATCTCTGATGTGTTTATCTCTGTAACACTTGCTGGTGGAGGTGCAGGGGCATTGCTGTCCTCTCACACTTGTGTTGGGGGCATAGGGATGGTAAAGAGCTTGTCCAAGGTCACRTGGGCCATTTTTGGGAACAGGGATCTGAAGCCAGAACCCACTTACTGAACCAGATTTCCTCTGTGGATCTTTGCTCCTGCATTTGTCTCTGTGTTGTGTAAAATGTTCTGTGAGGAACTCAGTGTCGACTTGGTTGTACAGCCTGGCCAGAGATTCTCCAGATTCCATCTCCAGATTCCACTGGGGAGGATTCCAGGTGGCTGCAGCTGGGGGAGGAATGGATGTGAAGGTGGCCTTGTTGTGAGGACCAGGGGGGACTCACCCCATAGCAAATTCTAACTGCATTGCTTGAAAGTTAGAGTAAAAATTAGAGCCATAACACGATTTTGCTTTTCCRTAGATCTTGGGTGAGTTTTTCTGTGTAAGTGGGAAAGGGAACAGTGGAAAAGCTACAAGGGATCAGTTTTGAGGGGATGCTTTACAGAGCATCTCCACAGAGTGTGGTTTGCTCTGCTGCCCTGCAGCTTGAAAGGCAGGAGGGAGCACAGTGGGGTAAATTCCTCTGCAGGAATGCTTCCACATTTAACCTGATGTGTCCTCCCCCTGCCCTGCCCCAGTCCTGTCCAGCAAATATTGCTGCAAGAGGAGGATGTAGCCTTAGCTATTACTCTCCATTCTTCACAGGGTTTTCCTAAGTAACCTCAGACTCTCTGAGTTTGTTAAAAACATGAGATRAGTCACCTGAAAAGACACAAATATAGAAGGATCTGATACACCAGTATGGAAAACTAATTCCATACTGTTAATAGTAGCTGCTACATGATTCATCTTAGCATACAGGAGCAGATTCACATTGTTTCCTGCATGTTTTACTTTTTGCAGCTTGCTGATTACAACCAAAATTCTTCACTGGTTTGTTTTGTGTTTTTGCAGGGCAGAAACTGCTGGATACCTTAGCTGAAACCTGGGATTTTTTCTTCAGTGATGTCCTGCCCATGCTGCAGGCTATTTTCTATCCTGTGCAGGTGAAAAAATTACTCCATTATCATAGAATCTTGAAAAACTGGAAAAAGCAACTTTACAGGTTCATCAGCAGATTGATGCAATCCTTAATTCTCTCTCCTTGGACCAACCTCCCAGTGTAGCTGTTCTGTTTATTCATGTCATGCAAATAAGTTACTTATGCAAATGGTTTGAAGTGCTTGGGTGGAAAAGATGAAGGGGAACTTTGAAAACAAAAGTGGAGTGCAGGGAGGACAGGTTAGTCCATCTGCCAATCACACTAAAAGTCAAAAAAGGTTATGAATGATAAACKGAAGCGTTGCACAGTGAAATAAGTGCAGTTTTGTGGATTTAAATATATGCATTTCCTTCTCTGCAATGTGAATTTTGTCTTTGAAGTGTCTCTGCTTTTGAAAAGATCAAATTGAGATCAAGTTCTGTGCTGTGGTAAGTGGACAGCAAAAGTCAGTGGAGTTTGACCAGTTTAGATGAGCACAGGTTCTGACTCCAGTAATTTTAATTTTAAATACACAATGGATACTTGATCTTCTAATGTAGTGATAGCCAGRAAGTGTTGCTTATCACTGAAGTCTCAAGGAAATCTGTACCAGACAGTTGCAAGTGATCTTTGCAGTTGCTTATAGATTCCTACAGATTTTAGTGGGAACTTGGTGCCTGAATATATTTTGGGAAACTTCAGAAACCTTCTCCCACTTTTTCAAGTGGACTTTATGCTTAAAATGATTGCCCAAATGTTAATGATACTACCATTTGCATCTTCAGACAATTACAAATTGTTTCCTCTGGGTCTGAACTCAGAGGAAATGCTGCTATTTCACACTGAATTTTATTCTGAAAGGGAAAAGCTCAGACAACATAACAGGGCTGCTTCACCCCATGACTTGTGCCACCAGTAAAAACTCTAAAACAAGAGAAATAAGATGTTATTAAAAACATACTGGAACACACTTGGAGATTTTTCTAACTACCCTGTAATTTAAATCCAAGTTATTTGGACACTTAAGAGATATAGGTAGGCTCTAAACCATTTTTTATGAAGCACTTGACTAAATTAGAACTCATCGAGTTGTTTTTGAATATTGCACCAAACATCCCTATTCTCTGTTGTGTTTCTGAGGCCTTTGAAAATATTTTGGTAACRCAAGTTTTATCCCCTATCAGATGGAAATAATTACTTGAATTTCCAAAGGAACTTTGAGGGTTTAAGAGTCCTAAGTCCCATGTAAATTCAAATAGTTTTAGTTGCTCATGTTCTGAAGTTTCTTCCAAAAACCCAATTGGTGCTTATGTAAACTCTATTAATTAGCTCCTTGTAAATTCTATTAATTAGCAACTGAAGCAAATTTGGGGCCTTCTTTACTTCAGTTTAAATAATTTAGAAAATGAAAAGGAATGGGTAGGGTTGGGTCAGACTTCTTGATTCCAGACTTAAGTCAACACCAGTTGAATACCAAACCTTCCATGTGTACAGGCAGGTACAGCCAAGGGAAAACTCCTGATGCCAGAAAGAGAAAGAGCTTCACAGCTCTAAGTTAATCTCTGCAGACAGAGCTGGAGTTGTATTCTTCAGCTGGGAGTTTTCAGGGTTCCAACAAGAAGGTATTGTTGAACTGAAAATAAATGGCTTTGAAAATGAAATATGCAACTTCAGCTCTGCTCCTGCCTTAAGTGAAATCTTTCAAACTGTATAGAGGGGAGGATCCACAGGTGGGCTGAGTCAGCATTCCTGCCAAATTTGAAGACAGTAAACAGGGAGTACTCAAAATCTTACAAAATAAWTGAAATTCAACAGATCTGCTGCCCTGCCTTTTTTTTTAGCTTATGAAACATTTAATTTGTGATGTACTGTCAAAATACAAAACACTTATATATCATCCAGCTCTCATCCCACCCCGACCCTTCATCCTCTCCACACACAGTCAGACACAGTCACCATCTGTAGAGTTCATTGCTGCCAAATCAGATTTACTGTGTGGACTTAGGGGCTGCTCTCTGTCCTTTGTTTCRTTTCCTTTGTGTTTCATTTAGGTTTACCATTCTTGTGATCCCTCAGGAGTGGAGGGAGGAATTTGAACAGAGGGTTTTGAAACTCATTTTTCACACTGCTCATGATCTGCCTTGCTTTCTTTGTGTTTCCAAGGGAAAGGAGCCCTCGGTTCGGCAATTGGCTCTTCTGCATTTTAGGAATATAATTACCCTCAATATAAAATTGGAAGATGCATTATCCCGTTCCAGAGCCAGAGTTCCACCATCTATTATTCAGATGCTGTTAATACTCCAGGTAAATTGGTTRCTTTTCTCAGCCTGTCTTTCTGTACTGCATTGCTGAAGTCTTCTTAAACAGTCTCTGATTTTGCTCATTCATTGAAAACTTCTTACCCAGAATGYCAGAGCTTATGTGCTCCTGTGGTCATAGTATCTAAATCCTAATATTCTAGTGTCTAAATATCCTAACATCTAGTGTCTAAAAAATCTTATTAACCTAATACCTAAATTATCCAATAGTATAATAATATTCTCTATATTAATATGTCATATACTATATTATATCTAATAATATAATAATAAATAATGTGACATATAGTGGTATAATAAAATAATCGTAGTAATTAAACTATTGTAGTAATTGTAGTAATTAATCTAAACRTCCTAATATCTAAAAGTAGGCACTGTAGAGATGCTGTAAGATTGAGGGAGTGTGAGAGAACAGACTTGTTTTGCGATTAGACCTTGAAACATGAACTTTTGCAAGCTGACATATGTGTGGTGGTGACATGATTTCCATTAGATGCTGYGTGTTGCTGCATTAGCAGTTCAGGATATGAAGCTTCACATCTGGAATAGGCATCAAAGTGAATATACAATTAATACAACCAATGGTTGAATCATGGTCATATTGGGTCCCTGGAACCAAATTCTATCAAAATTGGTGATACAAAAACATTAGGACCAGATAGTGGTATTTTTCTTCAGTGTTAGATTTTCTCTGTGTATGTGTGTGTGTAGTAGTAGGAGAAACAAAATGAGGAATTCCAGGCAAAAGGCAATTTCAAGATATTTTTATYTGCTTAATTAAAGAAAACATGAGGTGTGATGTGCGGAAAAGGAATGAGGCAGGAGAACCAGGGGTGGATTTTTAAAGGGTGAGGAAATTTAGATTTTCATGGCTTCTGATATTTTTATAAATGTTTCTTTGCTCTTCATCACAGTTTGAATTAGTTCTGTATCTGAAATTGTTTTGAAGAGCAGGATAATCTTATGAGGCCAGTTTTGAAAATGGAGGAAAGGAGTAAGATTCTGTCTGCTGGGTCAAGAGATGGGATTTCACCTCTCAGTGAAATCAGTGATACCTCAGCCATCTCAGTGGCGATTTTGTTGGAGTGTTTAATGGTGTGTTTAACCTGATTGTCTCAGAAAAAGATCTTTATTAGGAATGTCTACTTGGTCTTGTCTCCCTTCTCATAGTCCCCACCTTCCAGAAGCTTTTTGAAACTGCTGGCTGATTGTGACAAAATGACAGCAGTATGGGAGTCTCTTGGAAACTTTCCTCTGGAAAGAGGAGAGGAGCCTCAGGGAAAAGCTGGAGCATGGACTTAAATGTGTAATGATACATCAAGGAATTCACATTCCATGAACCATGAACCCAGCTGTGTTAGCACACACCAGAGACTCCACAGGAGACAGCACCATTGCAAAAACCTTGTTCAGATGAATGTTCTGAGGTGTGGGGTAAACTGTCCATTCTAAATCAGGCTTCAGCATCATTGTTGCTAACAGGTCTGCAAGATTTTGGTGATTACTTTAGGAAGTCTGKGTTGGCTGTGTGCATGATCTGGCTTTGAATGGATTCAGTGGTGAGCTGGCAACTGAGTAACATCCTGATTTTTCCTTTGCAAATCTGCTTTTTTCAGCAACCCAAAGTGTTAACGCCGTGGGTGCCTGTTTAGGCAAAGGGTCAAATCCATTCTTGTTGCAAAGCTGTTCATGGAAATCAATAACCAAGTGAGAGGGAATTTGCCCCGGGTGTTTATTTCTGCATGCTTGGCCCTATGGTTATGTGGTGGGGATGGTGAAAGTCTTTTCTCAGCAATAGCTCTGCTAATCTTGTGGTTTAAAATCTAATGGAAATTGTGGGAAAAGGTCAGAAGAAAATCTGGGAATTAGCTATTTACATACTTAGCGGTGTTAGTCAGTAGCTGGAATTCAGAGCAAAGACTTTCTTCTGAACTCAAATGTTACATTAAACAAAAGCAAATTTTGTATATTAGTGGCATAATGGAATTTTCTCAATTTAGTTGAACTCCATTTGTTAATAGGGTTAAAAGAGAGGAATTCAGCTGTCCAGCTTGCACATGGTGGTGTTGTGGGCTTTGATTTCCTGGACTGAGAGATGATGTCTTGATGGGGATGTTGTCTAATCCTGATTTGTATTCACCATGAATACATACCTCCTCCATAAGAAACTTGGTGACTGGAGCAGACTCCCATGGATAGAAGATGCCAGTGATGTTGGCTCTGGACCAGGTGTTGACCTTAGTGCTGAGATTTCCTGTTTCTGTTCCTGAGAGCCTTCTGCAGCTGTGTGTTGTAGTTAAGGAATAGATAATGTTCTTTAAGACAGCAGTTGTAATGTTGAAATGCACCACTTTGTTCTGTTAGACTGGATTAAAGTGGCAGAGCTTTGGGAACTAATGCAAGGTGCATCTGGTATTATGTTTTAGCTTCTCATGGTGTAGGGAAAAAGCTCTCTTACTTTGTGAGAAGACACTTTCCTTATTGGACAGAAAGGGAATTTTTTTAAAGACCGCTCCATTTAAAGGAGCAGAGATCAATCCTCAGGTTAATTATTATACTTGGGTTCTTCAGTTCAATAGAGCTACTTCTCACCAGTGCTATAACCTGGTGTAATTACAAACCAGCAGTCTTCCAGGAAAGAGAGAACTCTGGGAGGAATGACATTCCTGTTTGTCAGTCAGTGGTAGTTTTATCACAGCTTGAAGAAGGGCCTTTTATCACTCAAACTGAGTTGCCAGCATAGCCTGWCTCAGTTACAAAGCACAAACTGAAATGTTAATCCTTTGTGCCTGCTCACAGGCAGCACAAGCTGAAGTGCCTCCAGGATGCTCCTGTTTTAAGTTGCAGGGAGTTCAAGAGCAGAGTTTTGGGTGAAGGAAGTAAGAGAGCTACAAATGCTTTTCAGCACAGAATGATGCACAGGAGCTCAGTTTGGGTGAAATGAGGGTACTGGAGGGAGAGGAGTAAACAGAGGAAGAGTTTAGGAAAGAATTTTCTGAACCAAAGAGCAAAACTACCTCTATCTGACTTGCTTCCCAAAGTATGTTGTCAGAGATTACCCTGGCTGCTGAAACTGGAACATCTTATCTCCAGGTATCTCTCCTGAGGTCTGAGAAAGCTGAAAGAGAAGAATTAAAGAGTCAGGATTATTCGAATTCACAGGATCTCTCAGGGTGACCTGACATATTTGGAAAACTGAGAAGAGCACAACACAGTATCTCTTGTGCTGAGGGAGGAGGCCTCACAAAACATAACACAGTATCTTATGCTGGGGGATGAGGCCTCACCAAATATAAGCTCTGAAGAAAACAATAAAACCTGTGGTTTCCTCTTTAGCTCTCTGTGCCTCGCTTGAACTCCCTTGCCTGTTGTCTCTGTCTGTTAAGGAAGACAAAATAAATACATAAAGCTGCCCAGTGTGACCTTTTTGTTATTTCTGCAAAGTTCCTTCCACTTTAAAGGAGTGGAAAAGTACAGTGCAAGATCTGAAATGCAGAGAGTGCTGTTTTTTCCATCTCAGCAGCCACACATCAAACTAAGGACAGCACAGTGGTTAAAAACAAAACCTTTGCTATCAGAAAGCTGCAGCTGTAGAGGTGCTGTAACACTGTGATGCCAGTTGCAGTCAATTCTTCATGGCCACAGATGCTCACAAGTGGTGGTTGCTTTGGGGAGGTTTTCTTACCAAGTCTCTTAGACCTGAAGCATAGGTTGAACAAAGTGGTGTGGGTGTGAGGTTTCCACATGCTTTTAGTTTCTCTTTATCTTTGTCTGAGTTCCTGGTTGAGAAGACACAAAAAGAGGAAACCAATAAATAAATGTATTGTAGACCTTATTTAAATATAAAACAGCATATCATATGCTTTCTCTGGGTAGTGCATAAATTTGGATTTTTTTTTTTCCTTCCTGGTGAAGGGGTGATATGTTTGTGTTGTTTGCATCAGTCCCATAAAGAGTCAGGTAAGAAATTCTGCAGCAATAATTGCCTGAAAAGCTCTAGAATATGGTGGTACATATAGCCATGTTGATAATGTTTAAAACAGAAGCAAGGGGAAGACTTGCTCCCTGGAGATGGCTATGTGGTATTATGTGGGTTAAATTAAAGCACTGGCCAGCACTGAGGGGAAAAAAAATGTTTTAGTAGCAGTCATATTGCCAAGAGGTAGGTCAGGGCATCTCTTGGTTTCCATTGCATGTAGCTCCCTATGGTTGTTGTAAGAATTCTGAATACAGCKGAATTTTGCCAGAGTGTGGAGTTGCCATGGCCTTGGCAGGTGATGGTCGAGGGAAAGTCATTCCTTCAGAGCCACTCCTGATGGCTAACCCTAATCCACAGACTGTTTGTGTTTGGGGGGAGCACTGGCTGTGAACTCAGATTTTGTATGCTGGTATTTGTTTGCTTTCTCCACACATTGGGTTGCTGAGAAAGGGTATTGGCTCTAGAGCCAATCAGTTACTTTCCAAGTATTTTGAACGGGCAAAGACTTCTTTATGGAAATTAAACTGTTATCCAGGAACATGCTGCTTTCAGCAAAGCTTTTGCARCAAGCCAGGAGGGCTGCCTCAGGCCCAGGCTTCCAGGCTCCTGGACTCCTAAATTTATGTGTTCTGGGATTGATGAAGCTCAGCCTCCTCAAGAGTAACTGCAAAGTGTCAGGATAGACAGGTGATCTGCTGCTTTCTGGCTCACAGGGATGAGTACTGGTGATGGAAATGGTGTTGCTACCAGAAATAGCAAACATTTTTTAAAACTCCAGAAGGCACAGCTGACATATCTGCTCAGTCTATTCAAGTGTATTTCAGAGAAGAAGAAAATTCTTGGAATCAGTCACTTTGGAAGGATGAAGSACCTTGGAGGATGCTCATTAATGATTTAAAAGGGGAGTGTGACTGGAAGGCAATGTCAGAAATCCTCACAAGTGGGTAACAGCAGTCAAGTTAATGTTTGTGGCTCTTCAAAAGCTTTACTTGGATGTCTCTTCAAAACAGTCTGGATGCACTGAGGGAGGGCTATGACATCCTTTTTTCTCTTTGAGTAGCTGCCTGAAAATAAACGTAAGATGGATTTTCTTAAAACAAATGAGAAAACACCCAAGGCTGGGTAAAAGTCTTGAATGCTCAGACTTAAAAGTCATCAATTCCCCAGCGATGTTAGATGAGCCTGAAGTGCATAGATCAGCAACAACTTCAGGAGGGAGCCTAAAAAAATGAGAAGATTTATACTCTTGGATATTAGACATCACATCTTATTATTTGGCAACTCATATGTGATCCATGCATGTGTGTATTTGCCTGTGACTGTGACAGTCCTGAAGCATTTGTGAATGCAGATAAACTAAGTCCAGCTCAAATGTGTTCTATAAACAGCTCTTCAGGTACAGTCACCTTTGTGTTGATTCATTTGTTCAGTTGTTGGAAAGTCACAGGAGCTTATTTGACTGCTCTGGCCTGTGCCCAGGGGAGTCACTTAGGTGGGAATTGGACAACCTCTACCCCTAAACCTATAAAAGGAAGGAATGCATACTATTATTTTCATTGGGTCTTAATTAGTGAACTGGCTGCTCTGCTTCTGCAGAGTCCTAAGCATTGTATTTAAAGCCTCAAAGTAACTTCCTTACTTTCAATAGTTTAGTATTTTTTTACTGGTCTTACCTTCTGCTTTTTCTTTTGCAGTCCCATATAAAATGTTTAATGACAGTTTAGAGAAACGTAGGACATTGGATATCTGTAGGTCAGGCAAAGACTAGCCTGCTTTTAGTGTTTGGTTCTTTCTGGAAAGAAAAATCCTATTGCTGCCTATCCTTGTGCAGCCGAGCCATTTGAAAAACTCACCAGCTGAACACAAACCATGGCTGGGTGTTTTGTCTTCCTTATCTTTTGTCTGTGCCTCAGTGCCACCAGTGAGAGGAAGGAAGAGACAGAGCAGCTTCTCACACTGACATTGACATAATTTGGCACTTGCTGGAGACTAAAGTGGATATGACAAGATCTTTCTTTCTGAGGCAGTAACAAGGATCTGGAGTGCTGACTTCTGTCAATGTGGCAATGGCAAGCTCCTCTGTGTCTCTCTCCTGTGACTGCTGTTGCTATGAGAAAGCAAGTGGTACAGGCTTTACCAATATCCCAATGCTTTAGGATAAAATGAAGAGAGGGGAAAATAATATCTAGAGGTCATAACAATACAGCTATGAATTATGCAGTTGCATCTGTCCAGCCAGTGCAAAAAGGATGCCAATGCCTAGGAATGAACATATAATGCACAGGGCACAGCTTCCTATGGTTGTAAACTGATATAAAACTATTAACCTAACAGGGGTTATTCTGACTTGGAGCATATAGGAATGTGTGATGTACAAGTCCTGCTTTTCCCACTTCATGTTACCTGAGGTAATACCTGTTTGCAAACACACGTAATAGAGTCTGAGGGGTTTCCCAAAAGTGAGTCCATTGTGAATTCTCAGCCCCTTCCATTGGACTCAAAGAGCCCTCTCAGAGGGCAAACTACATTCTTCCAGCTTCTTCCAGTCTGCAAAGGTGTGACTTCTGTTTCTTCCCAGCCCAGGCACATTTTCTTGTTTTGCCTTTGGACTGTGACAGAGGGACCCCCACGGGAAGGGGGCACACAGACTTCCAGCAGATCAGGTCAGCTTAGTCAACACAGGCTTCACCAAAGCAAAATTTAGTCCCTGCTTGAAGCAGTTTGGATTCTGTTTTGGATCTATTTCCTAAAGGGTAAAAAATGTCAGAGTTGTTTGCTTGGGATGAAAGTAGCATGAGTCATCAGGGAARCCCAGGAGGAAGTACCCAAAGTTTTCTAGCCTGGCAAACATGGCTAGAAGCAGGAGCAGGTACATTAAACTCTCAGTCCTTGTCCCTTGCTCCCAGTTACTTGGATGCAGGGYATTTCATTACCCAGATGTCTCTCCAAAATGGATCAGTTGATCTTGTAATCCCTCACAGTGGGTTTACTCAGCACTTTTACGGGACTTGAAGCTCTCAGATGTGGAGTCCTCCAGAGATTCTGAGCCCTGTTGGAACCAGTAGAACATGTGCCAGCAGTGTGCCCTGGCTGCAAGAAGGCCAGTGGTATCCTGGGCTGTGTTAGACAAAGYATTGTCAGCAGGTCAGGGAGGTGATCTTGCCCCTCTGCTCTGCACTTGTGAGGCCACACCTGGAGTGCTGTGTGCTGCTCTGGGCTCTTCAGGACAGGAGAGGCACGGACCTCCTTGACAGAGTCCAACGAAGCACTGTGAAGGTGGCAAAGGGACAGGAGGAAAGACTGTGAGGAAGGACAGAGAGCTGGGGCTGTTCAGCCTCAGGGGCATCTTATCGATTGTTGCAAATACCTGAAGAGAGAATGTAAAGAAGATGAAACCAAACTCKTCTCAGTGGTGCTCACTGAGCTCAAACTGAAGCAAAGGGAGATCCTCTGAATATCAGGAAACATTGTCTTTGACAGTGACTGGGCAGAAGGATTCAGCATTGCACCGACCTCTTAAATAGGGAAGCTACAACCACACAAGAAAAGCACTTTGCAAAAGTACCAAAAAGATCCATCCTCTCCTCTGTTCAGAGRACTCAGTAGCTAAGCTGGTTGTTTATTTCTGGAAACTAGTTATTCTGTCAGTTATTGACACTCTTCATCTTGATTGTTGAATAATTTCTAGCACAGTTTATGCTTAAGGGCTACTGTGAAGTCCCATGCAGCAAGTTTTTACATCCCTGTTTGCTAGAAGCACCAGCATATCCTCCAAGAAAGCCTAGGAGTAGGCACTGAGCCTGCCCTGTTTCCTTTCTTTGCCTGTGCATTTCTCCTGCTATCACTGTTAGCAAGAAAATTTAGTTTTTTGAATTTAGTTAACTTTTAGGTCTGAAACTGCATGGCTGATYCTATTCATTGCATTACCCTTGGTGTCAAGTTAGCAAAAACTAAGAAGAATCCATTATCACATCTAATACTTCCATGAGTTTACTCATCAGTTTGCATTGACTGGATGTGTAAATAGAGGCCAGATGTTGCTACACAAATGYAGTATAATACTGCTGTATAAATTTGTATAATACTGTGGGATTTGCTCTGCAGGACTGACATTCTGGGAACAAGGGGGGCATTGGAGGTGAGAGAGCCYAGTATGTCCCCCTGCTTGTGTTTGAGTTCCTGCAGTGGGTATAAGAGGGAGATCTTTGAGTTTTTCCTTAGGGTGCTTCTCATGGGCACTGRAGATGGAGGGCATGTGAACAGGAGATTTCCAGGATGGTGCTGTGTGGTGCTGTAAGAACAGCAGCTCCTGTCCAGCTGTGCACTAAAGAAAGGCTTCAGCTGTTGGGCAGCACTTGCTGCTCCAAGAACCATTGTGGTCTCCTCCACAGCATACACTGGTTTAGACAATGAGACAGTGCTGTAGAGCAAACAAAAGTTGTCCATACCTGGCAACAACTCCTGAGGCCCCTTCTCAACCAAGTAAATCAGAACGTAACTTCRCTGCCATAGGTTTGTCTGTGATTTTGTCTGGAAGATCAGTGCAAATGGAATGATTGGCTGTAAAGTGTGTGCATCTGTCTCTTCTAAGGAAGATGGAGGACTGCAGATTTCCACCCGGAATGTGCCCCACAGTGTAACTGGGAGCATATGCTATGCCACTGGTGGCAAGGACTAGTGACCCATTTGTTTTCAGCTCCTCCCCGTGGTGATTTCTTGCCTGCCCTGAGGCAGGGTTGGTCTGTGCTACTCAGGTTCCAGAAGGTTGTGATGCAAAGTGGGATAACAAGTAGTCCTGACCTGTAAGGGCACTGGTTTCCAAATGCCTCACAAGCAAGGCAAATGCCTCACAAGCAATCAAATGCTTGCTCTTTGACTATGCCAAGGAGTACATCTTGCTGTTTATGTGGTCACCAGGGTGTGCAGTGCAGTCTGCAGACCCTTACCAATTCTCCACCAGCAGTGTTGGCTGAATAATGTGTTTTCACAACTGCCATGGCAGAGACGGGCACAACACTCCAAGGTTCAAGTGGCAATAGCAATCTTTATTGTTCACAGCTCATATTTATATGGATTTCAAAATTCATGCATTCAATCCCAATTGGTGAGTTAACTTGTTACCACCCAGTTCACTGGCCAGTAGCTGCTTGTGTATGTGCTCACCAAAGATTGGTCAGCATCTGTTCCTTGCAGTTAAATCCTTCCACTTTTGATGCCTTATGTTTTAGCTCTCGTGTTTTTCAGATTCTGWGCTGCCTAGGASTGTAGCTCTGAGCCTCCTATTAAGTGTTAGTCAGCTCTCTTCACAGAGTAGGGAGACAAAACAAATCCTTTTCCTGCTGAAGACCAASGACAATGGTWACAAGTTTTCAGGCCTAAAAGCATAAACAAYAGGGGACTGAAGAGAGAAACAAGAAGGATGGGACTTCACAACTTGAAGCTGTAATTGTACAATTAAACCCCMATATGGACCAAAACTTATAAARGTGTAAGACCTTGTGACTGGTCAGCCATTTTGTGACCATTTTGGGTCCACTTTGGGTGTAGCCCTGGTCAGGTTCTTGTGCTGCCCAAGGTGTACCCTAAGGGCCTTTCAGTAAGTATCTACTTTAGCTCTGTCCAGTCTCTCTTCCATGTCAGCCTTCCCAAGGCATCACTTTTCAGTGCTTTGTTCCCTAAAGATGTTTACTTCCTTTTCTCACGTGTACAGGGTGATGAAGTCCAGGTCAGGGTTTTGAGAATTCGGCAGTATCATGAGATCATTCAGTGTATACAGAGCTTTGGCCACTCTACCATGCAGGRTTTCATCACACACACAACAGATACTATTCTGTGTCTGCCTTGTGACTTTTAATTTCAGTTTCCTCTGGGAGTGGTTGTTGTTATCCAGTATGGGCCAGATTATCACCATTCCCTGAGTGTTTCTTTCTCTTGTATTGAGTTTTCCTTTTCTCCAAGGAATCTGCTGCTTTTAAGCAGAGAATAGTTACATTTCTTAGCTGTTTGTGTGTGTGGTTAAGACAGGGCAGTACATGAGGCCAGGACCTCACTTTGCTTTCAGAACTGACCCTGTAAATGCTTCTGGCAGTGTTTCCTTTCACATAGTGTCAGGCCAGGACTGTTTCAGSATTTTGTTGGTAGACAAGGGTGAGTCCAGCCATCATAGGTGCCCCTGGTGTCCCCATATGGGGGATGCTCCAGCAGACTGAGGTCCAGAGTGTGTTATGTGGCCATGAGCTGAGCCATACACAGTCACTTCTTGTCTGTGGRCAGAGGACTTTGCTCTTGTGTTCCATTAAGTCACCAAGAGTGATCACTGCTGAGATGACTTTGTTAAATAATCCAGAAGTTTGCCTTTTCCTCCTTTCTTTCCTGAGTTCAGAAGTTGGTAACCAAAGCACCAAGACATGCTGTGCTTCCCTTAGTGCTGTGTCTGTTACTGGCAGGGCCTGGGGMTTGGGTCCAGAAGATCTGGTTTGTTTGTTCCCCTGGGTCTGGAGGAACACAGATTTTATTTATGTTTTATTTTATTCTTTTTTTATTTTTCATTTAAAAGCTGTCCAGCAGTTTGTCAGTTGAAGCAGAAGACAATCCTTTGCACCAATACTTACTCATGTACACATGCTGATCAGCTGAAGTGTTAAAGCTCAAGGTGAGTGCTCCAGCCTTTAATCAATGACCAGTCATTGATTTAGCACATCCACAAGTTTCAGGTGGGCATGAAGTAGTTCCTCCATTATGTCCAGTTTTTAGGGTACCTTTAGACACTAGAGATACTTTTCAATGTGTATTTTATTAGGTAAATGGCCTTTTAATAGTCTGTGCTAAAGAAGGAAGTGAAAAGCAACTGRGCAATACTGTCATTTCTAGGTGTTACAGGTGATGGGTGCTATTAGTCAGAACTGGAAAACACAGAACTGTGACCTTTTGTAAGTACTCGGTGAAACACTGAGTTACTGCTGGTCAATTAAAAGCAGTTTGGGTGTTTAATAGTTGTTTATGGTGATTTTCATACACAGATGAGTAAGGAGTTACTTGAGGCAATGTGTGTGCAGCTGTCCAGCCAGAACTGAAGCAGCCTCTGGTAAAGGTGACTGCAGAGAGGCTTATGTAGCAGGGGAGTTCAGCAGATGATAGGGGGCTTGCCCACGGAGTGAAAGAGGAGCTTGGGATGGATGTGGGCTATTACAAAACGGCAGATGTCAAATGGATGAATTAAAGGGTTAAAATGGAAGGAATCAGGCATGAGAGAGTGGTGGCCAGATGGAGATCCAACTAAGGCCCTGAAGTGGAATTATGTAAGTCAAACATCGATGAAAAGCATCTGGGGAGCAAGAACAGACAGCAGCCAGGCTTGTTTCTGGTCTCTTGCTGTACATGAGACATCCCTTTGGGACGTGCCTGATGGCCAGAGGATGTGATAGCTTTAGCTGTAGCTCTTTTGTCTCTAGCTGTTGTGTGTTCTGTGCTTAGTTCTCTGGTCTGGTACATGGCAGGATTTTTAGGGCAGATCATTTTTCCATCAGTGTAACCCACCAATTGCCAAGATTTCAAGGCAGTTGGATGGGGTTGTGAATATACCATTCTTCTGCTGATGGCCACCAGAAATACTTAAGAAGAAAATTTCATCTTTGTTCTACACAGTGCTGTGCTAGCAGGTACTTGTGAACAGGCTGTAATTCCCAGGGCAGTGGGGCAGAAGCTGCTCCATGATCCAGGAGCAGGCTCCCATGTAGTGGGTTGGAGGGAGGCACCCACCAAAGCCTCTGTTATCACTCACGTCCACAGCTGGACAGGGGAGAGAAAATATAAAAAAGAGTTAAGATCAAGACCAGGAGAGATCACTCATCAAATGCCATCACAGGCAAAAGAAAGTCTAATTAGAGATATTAATTGAACTTACGGCTAACAAAATCAGAGCAGAATAATGAGAAATAACATAAAGCCTTAAAAACACCTTCCTCCCACCCCCCTGCTCCAGCGTGGGCTCCTCTTCCACAGGCCTCCCACGGGGTCACAGCCTCCCCTCAGGCATCCCCCTGCTCTGCCAGGGTCTCCTCCATGGGCTGCAGGTGGATCTCTGCATCCCCATGGATCTCCATGGGCTGCAGGGGCACAGCTGCCTCACCATGGGCTGCACCACGGGCTGCAGGGGAATCCCAGCTCCAGGGCCTGGAACACCTCCTGCCCCTCCTTCCTCACTGACCTTGGGGCCTGCAGAATTCCTCTCACGTATTCTCACTGTGCTCTTCTCTGGCTGCAATTACAACCGTGAAAAACTTCTTTTTAACTTTTTTCTTAAACACGTTATCACAGAGGCGTTACCACCATTTCTAATTGTCCCAGCCTTGTCCTGAAGCACATCTGTCTTTGGAACTGCCAGGGACTGGCTCTGCCAGACATGGAGGAAGATTCCAGCAGCTTCTCTCAGAAGCCACCCCTGTACCCCCCACCCTGCTACCAAAGCTTTGCCATGCAAACCCAATACAGTTGTATTTCATTATTGGTCTGTCTTCGCAGGCCATTAATGGGGGGATTTGCCACCTCTTTGCTCCCTAATACAGGTAAAAAGGAAATCTGCAGCTTCACATGCAGTTTTTGGGGTAAGAAGAGAGTGGAATAAGCAGCAAAGGATGCACAAACCCAACTCCCATTCTGCCGTGTGCCAGGTTTCCACGAGACAGGAACATAACACACCCTACCTCTGCTCAGAAGAGTGTGGGAAGCCTAAAATTCTGTACCCTAACTTAGTCAGGCTGTCTAATGATATGCACCAAACTTTCAGGAGCCTAAATAGCTTTTCATGGCTGTCATTGTCTTGGATTGCTTCATGTCTGGGTTTCTTACCAGAAAGGAAAGGAAGTAGCCAAGACCAGGTGAGAAGTGGTATAAGGCAGGTGATTAATTTCTGGATTCCTTTACAATTCACAGTCAGAGCACCTCCCCACTGGGCTGGGCTTGGGCAGCCTGGTTTACAGTCACTTGGAAGTGCTGATAGTGTCTGGTGAAATGTTAGGTGTCTTTTTTAAAACAAAAAAAATCAAAATATTTCTGTTATAGTGGTGAATAAAGAGCCTGGGTGCAGCAATGCAGTTGCAGAAGGACAGAGGCTGCAGGCAGGTTTGTATCCTCCACCAGGTTGGATTACTTGCCTGCATGTTCACTACTTTGAGGGAAGAACAGGGTGGGGAAAATTAATATTAGGAAACGGAAGTACAGACTTGTGATTGTGGTTATTTCGTTGCTGTGGCAAAATAAAGCAAGGGTGTTTGATGATTTTAAAAAATCTATTTATTTAAAGAAAAATTTTGGCAAATGTTATCAAAATAGAGTTTATGTTTCTTGCAGCTCTACAAGTTAGGTAGCCTGTGCCTAGATACAATGTTAATAACGGCTTAGCAGTATTTTTTGTTAGAATTTATGTTCATTAAAAAGACCTCCAAAGCACTCCATATTGGGTAAACAGCATATAAAAGGTTAAAGTAATGAATATTGAACATATTTTAAGGTTATCTTTGAGAAGGACTCTTTACATCCTTAAATGCCTGCCTGAGGTGGCCTCCACTTTAGGACTTCAAAGCTTAAAGAAATCCTGTATACAGAAAAAATTCTTCCCTGTTATGGTGGTCAGCCCCTGGCACAGGTTGCCCAGAGAAGCAGTGGCTGCCCCATCCCTGGAAGTGTCCAAGRCCAGGTTGGATGGGGTTTGGAACAACCTGGTCTAGTGGAAGGTGTCCCTGCAGGGGATGGAATGAGATAAGCTTTAATGTCCCTTCCAACCCAAACCATTCTCTGATTATGATTGTACATATCAGAAAAGGAGGCTGTGGCCTTATGTGCTTAGGTACAAATCCCCCACCCATGCTTCTGAACATACCTGTTTACTCATTTGTTCTTTCCTTTGTGCTTTCACAAGAAACCCTTGTGCCCTTCAAAAGCTCAGTAGGAGTTAGTGGTTAATTTCCAGAATTAACAGGGATGGAAACCTGAGCAGTTTGGTGCATCCATACTTTCTGGAACGATTGTGGATTTGACTGAGGGGGTTTTGTTCCTAAATACAAGAGAAGTTTTATTCCAGTGCCACACTCAAGTGTAGCAGTGAGGCCCATGCAGGTGGCTGGTTCAGCAGTATCTTCATAAAGTAGATCCATAAATAATCTGTAGTCTGTAGGGATGGAGCACTTTTGGGAGTGCTTGCATGTTTATATATCAAAAGCAGTCATGCACAGGGCCCTTTTAATGCATTTGAGCTACTATAGAAAATTCTTGGTTTCAAAACCRTTTCATTAAGGTTAATGAAGTTTGGGACTTGGGTGCTGTGTTTCTTGCAGTAATACATGTCTCTGTTCTTGATGGATGCTTTCATTTTGCAACAGTAGTTACATATTCCAGACTCAAATCCCCATTACCCCCGTGCCTTCAGAGTAGGGCAGACTCGTGTCATAATATTACATTATAATCCTTTCCAAATGGAGACATAATGAGGTGACTGTTGTTGCACTTTGAAACAGTGTGACCAATGTGAGGATTTGATCCAGCAGTTCCACTCTCCCAAAAGTACTAAGGTGCTTGCAGATATTTGATATTGAGCTGTTTTGGCCCTCAATTGTGAAATAAATAGGTCAGGCAAGGCCTTTGAAAGGAATTTAATAGATACATCTCACACTGGCAGAGAAGCATGAAACTCCCCTGCTAAAATGAGATTGGGTTCATGGAAGGTCACAGTTATCTTTTAAAGCAAGTTTTTGCAGGTCTGCAGAGCAAATGCTGCATTAAAGATACTGGTAGAATATCTGTTTTGCTGATAATGCTTCGAGTATTCTTTTTTTCTCCAAATTGTCATAGAGCTTCTTGTAAGCTAAGCAGTCAGCCTTACGACTTTTGCTTTATTRCTTCATAGTGGCAAACTGAACTAGTAAGGCATTGAGCAGTAAGTACAAGAAGAAGCATAAGGTGCCAAAATAACAGGAAAGTACATTATTATTATTGTTGTTGTTGTTGTTGTTATTTTGTGGGTGACTTTTAAGTCCTGTCATCATTTTTTCAGAGACTGTTGTGACACAAATAACCATCCAAGTTGGCTTAATTCTAAAGCTCATTTTGTTTGCCTTTATAACCACAAATCACTTACAAATTTGGGGAAGGATCTAAAAAGGACTTCATATAGATACTGATATAGGTAGGTGTACAGATTCTACACAGACTTATCTATTTATCTATCTTTACATACAGATATATGAAACATTTATAACTATAGTTTCCTCCATTCCTTCTTCTACCAGAAATGCCTTTCTACTGAATTTGGTGTTACACAAACAGGTCATTGCAGATGTGGCACAGGGGATGGGTTAGAAACCTCTGGTGGGGAGACAGGAGTTTAAATGCACCCTTAGGCCTGGTATCTAAATCAAAACARGCTTCTTCCAGGCTCCTAAAGCTTGCTCTGAGCCTGCAGACACTTCTCTAAGCTACCTGGGCTGGGGTGATTGATAAATAAGTGACAGTGTCATTAGATCATATGGAAAGTTTAGATTGGGAAAGCTGAAATTGTCCTTGCTGAACTTTGGGATGTACTTGTGTTTGGTAAAACAGAGGCCCAGTGTCATGTTTAGGAGGCCCAGTGTCATGTTTAGTTGACCAGTTCCAGAGGTATTTAGTGTGGGAGGCTGGAATGGGGTGTCCTAAGCCCTGACCTTTGCTTGATGTGATCATGATGGGGTAGTGAATATGTAGTAGGGTAGCAGGCATGTTGCCTTTCCGAGGGCTTGGCTAAATCCCAGCAAGAAACCCAGGAACAGCTCTCAATAGGCCAGTAATGACTCGGAAATAATACCTGCACCTTCACTAAATCTTCTGAATTATTCCAGTGTTACTTTTGCCTGGTGATATAGCTGTGGGCTATTCAGCTGTTCCTTTGATGCTTGCAAGCTTTTCAGATCCACTGGATTTGCCTTTCTGTTCAAATTTGCATTTGTGGCTGTCCCAAAGTTTTTCAGGACACAATGCATCACCAAAGATTTAAAAACTGCTGAACTGGAATTCAAATTCTGCCCAAATTCAAATTCTGTCCAAATTTGAATTCTCTGTTGGCCATTATTCATTTTCCATTCATAAACTTTCATCAAGTGACAAAAGGCAGCACTGAGGCAGCGCAGCAACCAGGGTGTGGAGTCAGCCCTTCAGAAACACATCTGAGAGTCACCCCAGACTCTGGTTGGTGGACTGAGCTGAGTCTGGTTGGACTACTGAGCTGTGAACACATCCTGAACGTCAGGATCCTTTCACATGCTGAAGGAAGTGTTGCAATTCTACTCATCTGATCTTTATATTGCTCTCCTTGGCCTTTCATCCCAATGAGGTTTTATAATAACTCAGGAACACATCATGTAATCTCCTAAATTCTGGCAGAGTTCTTGCTGAGTATGGCATTTAGGATCTTAATTCTGTGACATGATGTGTTGAGCACGTGGACAATGTGAATTTGCTCCATATTCCAGGAGTTATCCTACTCGTGAGTGTTCGGGGCTCTGCTCAGACAGTGCAGRAGCACGCACTCTGCAGCTGTAAACTGAAGGGAGGATACAACTCTGCAAGGTTTTTCTGTCCCCTCTGCACCCTGACAAGTCTGCTTGTGGGTGGAAGTGCTGAGTTAACAGCTAAAGGCTGAACATTTTGCCTGTGGGTGACTCTTACCATGCTAATTATAATGTGACTTTTGCCTGGAAAATGATAGGTGCCAGGGGAGGGATGAAGAAAGAGAACAAACTTCTTTACTGTAAATATTGGTTGTTGAAAATATCCTGGAAGAAGTATTTCTGAGGGTCTCAGTTTCACCTTTTTCTTAATGCTGTTGATATTGCTGAGATGGCAGTGACACCCTGTGGTACCAGATGCTATCATTCAGGAAGTCACTGTAACATTGCAATAGCAGAAAGTCCAGGGATGTTTTTAATTCCTCTTCACAGATCATGTCCTTTGTCTTTCCCTGAGTGCTGTGCACTGAGTAGGATGTACTTTCCTGGATCTAAATGTCCTGGAAGTAGCTCTGGTCTGATTCACATCTCTTGGCTTTACAGAAGAGGAATCAGCTGTACCAGCAAACCAGGATGACATTGCAGGGCACCTTTGCTTTCACTCAGTGAAAATGCTTGTTCTTCTCTGGTGGCCCTGGTGAGCCAGGAGAGCTTGTGATTGGAGGGGGCAGTGCTCATCTTGGGTGTTTCCTCTTTTTCAGGGGGTTCATGAGTCGAAAGGTGTGACTGAAGATTATTTGAAACTGGAATCCCTGATCCAGAAAGTCGTTTCTCCTTACCTGGGCACGTAYGGTCTGTATTCCAGCGACGGACCCTTCACACACTCTGCCTGTATCTTGGGTAAGAGCAACACAGACTCCCTTGGGCASAGCACAGAGGACTTCCCAAAACCCTGCTCCACTCAGGGCCAGGGCCTGCACAAGAGGTGACTGCCAGTGCTTACATAAGCACATCAGGCTTCTTTTTCTAWGACCATGCTCTTTGCAAGGTGCAGMGTCACAGTGAAACTTGCAGTGGCAAAAATCAGTAAAATTAACYTAGAGTGTGTTTAGCATTTCCCTTCTACCTTTTAACAAGAGAGCTTTAACATRGAATGCTTTATGGACAGTGAGAGGAAGAAGCAAGAAGCCCCTTCTAAAGTATTCAGTAGTTAATTTTCATTAGTACTCATTAGTACACTAAGATTGTACAAGGCTGTTAAAATTAGGGAAGAGAGTAGCAATTTTTCTTACAGAAGACTAACACACAAGCCTTCAAGCATGTAAAAGCTTTCTGCAGAGTAGAAGGTAATAAGCTGTTCTCCATCCCAATGGAGATAAGAAATACAGGGTGGGCCTCACATAGCAGGGGGAATTAATATTACATGGAAGAAAAAATCTCTAATTTCACATGAATTGCCTCTGGGGATTACTTAATCTCCACTGCTGAGACACTTTTTACCCATCACCTACATCAGCATCCATTAGGAGAAGGGAAAAATGTGGGCTGGCCTGGTGACAGACAGCTTGAGTTCCTTCCAGCTTAATTTTTGATTCTTGGAGCTCTGAAGCCTTTGGTGATTTCTGTGAAGGCAAGATTTAGCCAGGATGAAAGTGGAACATCCTACCTAGCAATGCAACCTGTTGAAAATACAAGGGGGATACTACCAGTGTAAATTAAAAAGGAAATGTGATAGTACCTGAGTATTTTATTGTAAATACTGGGATGGCCTGATCGAATAGAGCAGACAGAAGGGAAAATAAGTTCAGTTGTGCGTTTTTTCGGTAGTCAGTTCAATCTGTTTGCTTGTCAGAAATGGTCCATAAACTAGTTGATTTTCCAGTGAAGCTGAATGGCAAAATGGTTGTGTTGCAGCAGTTAAGAAACAAATGAGTTTTACGTGAATAAATAGAGGCTGTTTATTTATGGAAAATGGTTCAGGATTACTACTTTGTATTCATTGTTTGCCATTAAAAGGCCACAAGCCTTTTTAATTTAAATGGAGCCCCAAATTGACATTTTCTAAATACAAGCTTTTGTATGTCAAGATAGAAAAAATGCACCCAAAGAGAATAAAGCACCAGTGAAACAAATTGTTAGTAAATAAATGTCTTATTACATGACTGCAGAAGCTAGGAAGGTTTTGGTGGGCTGGGCAGTTCCTCTTGCTGCAGTCTGGGTTGTAGGTGTAGCAATACTCCTGAAATGGGTCTTACTGTAATCACTGAACCTGGATCCAAGGGAGCTGAGTGTGTAAGTGGCTGCTTCTTTTAAACTAATGCATCTAATTCTCTTCAGCTGTTTTGCTAGCATGTTGCATGTTGTGACCAGAGTTCATAGCCCCAGGAACCTTTTCTGTTTGCCAGCTCAAACTCCTAACAAAGAAAAAGTTCAAAAATGAACTTGGATCAGACGATTTCACTGCTGAGCCAGACACAACTGCAAAATACAATCTTAGATACAGAAATTGGCTTTTTTAGTAGCACAGCATATGATTGGAATTTGTGTCCAGGTAAGCATATAATTTCACAATAGCATAATTTTAAGAGATTGGAGTATGTCAAGGAAATTGCAGAGTTTTCAGGGGACATATACCAGCACCCTGATTTAAAGCAGACAGTTTATTTGCAGTGGCTGTGGTTGCCTTCCAGAGGGTAATTTGATTCCCTGCTCCAGTTGTGCCTCTTTCATGGGATGGCAAAGTGAGAGTAGCAGAAAGAAAGCTTCAAAAGTGAGACCTATTATTCACACCACTAATTTTCTACTAATTAGCATGAGTGAATCTGAGCACTGAGACCTGCCCAGAGTTTGAGTGGTGGTCGTTTTGCTCACGATGGTCATTTTATTCACACTGCCAGGACACTACAGTGCCAAACCACTGCCAGAGAGGGAGCTCCATGCTCACTTGCTGCCATCTGCTGCTTATTTTTTGGGAAAATCCCACTTGATTAACAGCATTCAGGCAATCACTGCTGGACTGAATGCAGATTTGCTCCCCCAAAAAGAGGTTTCTGTGGGCACTGCCCTCTAGTTAACATTTTCAAACATTCTTGGTGCTTTCCCTGGTGTGGTCTCTGAACAATACTTTGAAAGTTTTTCCATAATTAGTAGAAAAAATACCTGTCTTAATCCTCATGCTCCAAATTTGAAGAGACTTTTTTTTTTTCCCCAGGATGGGTGGAAATTTAAAATTGAGCTACTAGAAATGAGTAGTTACTTTTATAGCCTGAAAAAGAACAGAATTGCACCTTCTGTTCTTGTCTAAAGGAAGTATTTACAACTGTATATCACCTCTTCCACTGCATTTACTGCTTTACTTCAGCTGCTGAAGTTGTGTGAATATAAGGTAATGTCAGTTATTATTTGTAAAGATAAATTTGGGGTCTTCAGAATGCTRAAGAAATCTAGGAAATCTGAAGCCTGCGGAGCTACAAAACCAGCAAAATGTCTTCTTCTAGGAAACTTTCACTCAAGAAAAGCTTAAGAATATTCAGGACTTCACATTTCTTTTGAACACTCATAGTTATTGGTGGTGTAATAGGAGACTTAGGGTATTGAATCTTTCATTAGTAAATTTGTGGATGACACTAAGCTGGGAGCGTGTGTCAATCTGTTGGAAGGTAGGAGGGCTCTGAAGAGAGACCTGGAATGGTTGGATGGATGGGCAGAGTCCAGTAAGATGAAGTTTAATAAGTCCAAGTGCTGAGTTCTGCACTTTGGCCACAATAACCCCCTGCAATGCTCTATGCTGGGGACAGTGTGGCTGCACAGTGCCCAGGTAGAAAGGGACCTGGGGGCACTGGTGACAGCAGCTGAACATGAGCCAGCAGTGTGCCCTGGTGGCCAAGAGGGCCAATGGCA
>QVAJ01000181.1:1396031-1406345 GCA_003546035.1 Mixornis gularis
CCTGAAGGGTGGTTGTAGACAGCTGGGGGTTGGTCTCTTTCTCCAGGCAGCAACTGACAGAACAAGAGGACACAGTCTTAAGCTGCATCAAGGGAAATAGAGGTTCGATATTAGGAAGAAGTTTTTCACGGAAAGAGTGATTAAATACTGGAATAGTCTGCCCAGGGAGGTGGTGGAGTCACCATCCCTGGACGTGTTTAAAAAGAGACTGGATGTGCCACTCGGTGCCATGGTTTAGTTGAGGTGTTAGGGCTGGGTTGGACTCGATGATCTTGAAGGTCTCTTCCAACCCACACATTCTGTGATTCTGTGACTTTGCAGACATTACTCTGGGTCTTTCTTTGCAGAGAAGCGGTTCTTCAGGCGCTCCAAGTCGGGTGAAATCCTGGCCAAGAATCCCGTGGTGCGATCCAAGAGCTACAACAACCCGCTGCTGACGCCGGTGGCCGAGTACGAGACCGAGAGCATGGCTGCCAACGGCACCGGCATCCGGAGGCACTCCGTCTCGGAAATGACCTCCTGCTTGGAGCTCCAGGGCTACTCCAACCTCACCACCATCATGGACAACGGCTCCAAGAGCTCCATGACAACCATGAAAAGCTCGCTGCCGGGAGACCAGGAGAGGCCCAGCGCTGGGTCAGTGCAATGCTCCAGCAAACTCRGTGCAGCTGAGCAACAGAAAGGACTCTTCCACTCCATTGGCGACCCACACAGGTCTTTTGAGCTGGACAGAGACACTTCCTTACTTCCAGTTCCCTCTTCCAGCCCTGAGAACATAGTGGATCAGATTTTGGAGTCGATCGACTCTGATTCTGAAGGCATTTTCATTGATTTTGGCCGAGGCTGTTCCAATCCATCAGCRTACAATGTGGATGTGAACAGACAGAGCATCGTGTGAAGGATATTAGGAGACAAACTGTGGGGTTTAATATTATATATGAAAGTTATTAAGGCAGTGAGTTGGACTATGAGCAAGCAGTCTGTGCCTGGGCAGGACCTTTCCCAGGTCATCACAGCTGTACTGAGCAAACACGAGTTTTTAGCAGGTGGGAATCGGCTGAGGGGGAAGCAGCTCCAACCACTTTCCCCATCCCTGTCACCCTGCAGAAGGATTTCCTATTTCTTTATAAACTTAAGGGTTCACAAACTCACAAGTGKCTGGTAAAATACTGTTAGTGCAGCTGGCAGTGTCTGTTCAGGAAAACAGCTCAGCAGATAGCTGTGCTCACTTCTAATTTTCTAAAGAGATTTCCTGCAGATGATGGGTTGTTCTCTGAACTGTAACACCTCAGCCAGAGTAGAAACATACCCTTTAAAAAACAAACAAACAAATACAAAAGGCTGTAGGCTTTCATGCCACAGAATACAATAATAAAGAAGTCTTTTAATCTTTTTCTTGTACATCCTGTATGCACTTCTTTACCTAATGGTGAGTTAGAGTTCTTGAAGAAAGGCAAATAAACAGAAATATGCTTCCTGATGTCACACAATGCCTGGTGTCTCATTTCCTGTTTCACTGTTTCCTCAGCCAGGAACAGTGTGTCCCCTCAGTCTGGGACAGTTGTCTTGAAATCAGCTTTCCAGGCTGTATTAATTTGGTCTGAATGTGGCACTTCTGAGAAAGCTGTACTGTCAACTCCTGAAGTATCTGTTGTATGGAGAGATTCCATCATAATTCAACTTACTTGTTTTCTAAATAAATGAAAATGTGGCCTCTCAGGGGAGATCCTCATTAAATATTTATATTCTTAAAGAAATACCATAATGCATCTGCTGTCAGCTGGGTTTTTGGGCAGTGTGAACCTTGCAGCTCTTCTTACCCTGAGCACACCCAGCTCTTTGATTCTCCCTCACAATAACGTGGTGGTGCAAGAGTAGTTCTGCAGAGGATTGATGCATGTGATACTGGAGGTGAAGCAGAAATCCTGCTGTGCCATACRGTTTTGATCAGGGGTTTTTGCAGTGAAGGCCACTCCATTTCGTGTCTGTGCTTTGCTGGAAGGAGTCACTTGGTATCTCCTGAGCTGCTCAGCAGACACTGGTCTTTGGTCTGGGCAGTGCCTGGTGCTTTGCTCAGGGACTGTCCAGCTTTGCTCTGTACTTGCACTGCTGACCCCAGCATTTGCCACACTCTTCCCCAGGCTCTGATTATGTTTCTAGACTCAAAGCTGTGCTTCTGACACTCAGTTTTCTTTGGCCTCACTGTGTGTTAGCTCAGTCTTTTGCTACCACCCTGCTTCCCTGCTCAAGATCTCAGCTGCTGGAGAGATGTGCAGGCTCGCTGTAATGCAAAGATTTGAGAAGTTCAGAAGCCATCTGAGGGCCTCCCCCAGAAATGAGGCAGGRGTTTGGTGCCTGTTTTGCTTCTCCACGTTTGGCAAGTTCACCTGTGCAGCCTGCCCTACGGGTCAGCATTTAAGTTAGATCATACTTAKAAGTTTCCCTTAGGCAGAAATAAATAATTCCTCCTACACTCAAAAGTCTCCCACCTCAGCCAGGGAACACAGGGTGTGGGGTAGAATCAGTGAGGAGGGACCAAATACCAACTGTCTGAAATGCAGATGTGGCACAATGTACCCTCAGAGAAAGCAACTCCAGTGCCTGGGGGGATCTTTGAGGCCCAGTAAATGAAATGCCTTAGGAMGAAGGCTGTCAGACTATCCCTCTGGAACTGCAGCTAAATTTAAGTTGCAGATAATAATCAGATCATCCATCCACAGCACATTCAATRGTATGTTGGCAGCTTGCTCAATCTGAGGCTTATCCATTTCCCAGCAATGGGTCTTTACCCACCCTCTCCTTGCTGGAGGGCAGGATGAGCCCTCAGTTTCAAGGAACACTTTCCTTATTTGGCCCTGTGGAAATCGCAGGAGAAAGTGGAACTCTTGCTGAAATTGGATCCAGTATATGACAGGAGTGATGATTTCCTAAAGTGTCCTGAAGTGGAACAAGCCACCATGCTGGCACCCTCAGTCTCCACACTCGTTCTTTCTGACAAACACTTATCTTGTTTCCTAAATTATTATTTTATTTGGAGAAAAAGAGTATCCACAGCCTTGTTCTAAGGACACAGTGCAGCGGAGGAGAAGATAAGGTTCAAGCCCCTACATAAAAAATATACTATAACCCCAAACATAGAAAGTACAGTGGATCAAGGCCTCTGCACACCTTCCCTCAGGGAACTTTAAMAGTTTTAAGAGTCATAAGCATACTTAATCCCTGGGGAATGTTTAAGCACAGTTTCAATGRAGGAAAGAAGAGGACTGCTAGGACCCTTCCCACTGGAGCTTTTGCATGGTTATTGCCTTCTGCTCTGATGGACGACCTTGAATCCTCTGGTATGCTGGCAATTAACTTTTCCCACCTTGCACACATGGAAACAGTGAMTGAAAATCCTCCTCTGTTTTAGAAGGTTATTTGAGACTGGGTTCAAGACAGTGACAAGTCAGAGTTCAGTTCCCTATTGCAACAGTGATAAGGTGGAATTTTGTCTCTTCTTTGTGCTAWAAGGTGTTGGCAGATGTGATTGAAAATTTTAAAATTGGATGCAATGRTCCTAGTGGCCAATCCCAGTGTTCCTTGACTTTAAATATTGCACAGATATGAAACTACCTAAATTTGTGATCCTCCTGCTAGTAATCCCAGTGCAAGCACATCAGGGATATGGAAATCTTAAGAGACAAACCACAGAGTCATTACAAAGGAGAAATACATCTCAAAGAGAATAGTGCAGGKTCTTGCCAAAGTATATTTATGAAGTGATGGACTTTGAACTTTTCAAATCCTGCTACAGGGCAGTGTCACTTGAGCTTTGCCCTGAAGTGGCATTCTGAGTGTGCCAGTTATTCCTCTTCACCCTTCCACTGTTAGGATAAACTGTGGGGCTTCGTGTCCTAATCCAAGAACCAAAAGCTGTTCTTTCCCTGGTTGGGACAGGTTCCAAAATCCTATGAGAGGTAACACAGAGCAACAGATAGCACTTAAAGCTCCTGTCATATGGCACTGCAGGGTGAACATTATGCAAGCAAAAGGAACTGGGAGACTAAAAGAGATTAACCTAATGAACAGCTCCTGAACTCTGTGGAGAAGTAATACAGCTCCCTGGAGCACTGCTGGAAGGAGCAGAATAATTGGCTGCAAATAATGCTGTCCAAATAGAGGGCTTTTCTGTCACAGAAATGGAAAAAATCACTTTCATTATTCAGTTAGCTCCTGGCACACTGGCTTTGATGATGCTTTTGACTAAATCTGAACCTCCGAGGTGTGGTAACAGAAGAGCTTCTAAGGCCATTACACAGACAYGTGAGTGTGTGAAAGTAACTGACAGCTCTGCAGTTCTGGTTGAAGATATATGGATTGCCCCTTTACTAGGATAATATGCTGCAGGAACATCTTGAGAATGAAGGTGTCAGAAATTCTTTAGTATTATTTTTGAGCTGTGGTCTGCAGAGGCATAACTGTCATTCCAGAACTTCGAGAAAAGTACCAAAATTTGGAGGCAGGGAGCAGAAACCCAGATATCAATCGAGCCAGCAGTGCTGCAAATAACATATGTAACCACTTTAATAATACATAAATCCTTGCCATCATGCTCTCCAGGAGAACAAAATGCTTGGTTTGCACTCATAGYCTTGTTTGCACCTTTCCAAAAAGTCAAAAGTACACTTACAAAAGGAAAATAAATATATTTTGTGCTGAAGAGCACTGAAGGTATCTGAAGTGGATCCCAGTTGCTSCATGTGGCCTGAAGGACCTCAGGCTCTGCCTGTTCTCTGTTACCTCTGGGGGATTGAGATTATACCCAGAAGTTGAGCTCCCCTAGCTATTGAGAGAAGTCCCAGAAAGTGGTTCAAATCTTTTATGTAGTCTCAGGATACCAAAAACAGGTGGATGSGAACTCCCCCAGGTGCTGTGCTATTGGCCTAGTTGCCTCATAAAAAAAATGGTTAAACTTGGCTTCATCAATCAGCCTAATGAGTGATGCAAGCCCACCTTCATTAAAGGTCCTGCTTACTCTGCGCCACCCTCAGGAGGCACCTCTTGGTTTTTGGGGTTTTTCTTTCCCCTCTTAAGGAATTTTCCCCCATTCGTGTTGCTAGGAGACAATAATGACTGGATACTTAAGACAAAAGAAATTGTCAGCTGGGGAAGAGGTACAGTGTCTACTCTCTCCTTTCCTGGGGTTTCCTGTGCAGGGCAGAGAGACCTCGAGATCTGGGACTGGAAAACCCGGGTGGGGTGCAGTCTTCTCCCTCTCTCTCCAAGCAGGTATATTGACTAGTAATTAAATAATGAGAACACCCTATTCTTTCACAAATGATGCCCCTTTTGGTGTTGTGTTGCATCATTGGAGTAGCGAGTTGGCTGCTTGCCTGCCCATGGCAGGATTGCCTACCTGAGAGAGGAGCTGCCAGGATGCTCTGCCAAAGCCACAGCAGACAGGGAAGAGAAAACTGGATGTTTGAACAGCTGTAGAACTGCTGGGCTAATAAACCTGCCAAAGTCTTGCTTGCCTTTGTAAGATGAGGCATCCTAGGTTAAGCATGTATTTCTCTTGCTGAGGGTCTCTGTCAGCATTTTCAGTTTAAGGTTATGAACTCTTCGAGAATATATTTATTTCCTAATTATTTCAGGATGATAATTTTTTTTTTTCACTTGCAAAAGTGCATGGTCTTAGGCAGAGTTTTAGCTACATTTCAAAATGCATTCCTTTAAAAATCCTAGCCCTCTGAACTCYGGGTTTGGAGATGAGGATTTGAAGAGAATTCTTAGGGCACTGTTGTCATTACAGTAGAGATTACTCAGGATCAGATTGCTGAGCTGGAACTCGGTGACTTAATTCCATGTCCTCTGTGGGCTTTTTGCATAGATTTAAGTCACTTAATAGCTCTATACCTCTTCAGAACACAGGGATAATGTTCTTACCTGTCTTTCTTACATTTCAAATTACTGTGTGGATTGTCTGTTGGTTGAAGGTTTGATGTGTGCAGCAAGAGGAGAGGAGGCAGTGATTGAATATAAATTAACAACGCATCTCTAACACTTGTTTATTTAATTGTGGGATCACCACATTATTTTAATGTAGCTGCACCACTGATTTAGGTTTATACATGCTAATTGATACTTATGTATCATCCATTCCCTATCTATCTGCATATCTACCTGTCCTCCTCAAGACCAATCCTTAATGACAGGTTTACAGTGTCACTAGGCTCCCTTAATGACAAGTTTACAGTGTCACTAGGTTCCCCTTCTTTAGCTCATGTTACCTCTTTAATACCCTGTGAGTTCTGAGCACTTCCATGGCTTTATTTTCCTCCAGTCCACATGCTCTTCTTACCAGCTTTGAGCTTTTTATTGCCCATTACTGTGGATGGTTTAGATCCTTCTGAAATTCCTGGTGTTCAGTCAGGCCTGAATATGCTCAGTAACCCTCAAGAGAAAGTATCTCTGCTTCATGCTTCATTYGTCTCTTCCAGCTGAAAAACTGGAAGACACTAGGTTTGATTTCCTAAAAGGAAAATTTATCTTCTCACTTTCAGTACTTCTGTGGAAATCTGAGATTATAATGTTCTGTTTTTCATGATCACAAACTGGGTTTTTTTTCCAGATACAGCTGTAAAGGTTTCTAGTTTGTGACCTTCTAGATCTTACCCTCAGTCATACATTAAAATACAGATATGGTATTTGTGCTCTCTAGTTCTCCACAGCAATGYCTGTCTGTCAGAAACACTGCTCTGTCTGGGAATTATTAAACCACTGCATTCTTTATCCTTATGGGTACACAGTCATCTGGGAGGTAACACACAACAGGAAGCTGGAGAAGTTGGTAACTCTTGGGGTATCTACAGGAAATCCCAGGAAATCCCTTTACGCAGTAAAATACAGTAGAAAAAGTAGAAATGGAAATGCTGCACCTAAAAAWTGGAAGCAGGATGGCATGTGGGTGCTAGAGCAGAGAGGCAAAYCATTTAAGGACAAAACTTAAATTACTTCCAATGCACTTTAGATTAGATATTAGAAATACATCTTCCCAGTGAGGGTGGKGAGGCCCTGGCACAGGYTGCCCAGAGAAGCTGTRGCTGYCCCAGACCTGSAAGTGTCCAAGGCCAGGTTGGATGGGGCTTGGAGCAACCTGGGATAGTGGAAGGTGTCCCTGCCCATGGCAGRGGGTTGGAACTGGATRGTCTTTAATGTCCTTTCCAACCCAGGCTGTTCTGTGATTCTAAGGTCTCACCCCACATCTGTACCAGCAGCTTCATAATTGACCCTATTCTTAAATCTTGTTCAAACCTTCTTGGGGAAGGAGGGTGAACAGAAATTATTCTGAAGAAAAAATTGTATACAGCTCTCGAGTGGAAAATTTTGTAAGGCTTGTGAGGAGAGGAATATGTCAAGGTAAGGGAGGAAAACATTTTCAGTTTCACTGGTTCAATTTAAAACCTGGTTTGTCATACAAATGCTCTCAATCTTTCGCAAAATTGGCTTTTTAAATTATTTTTAACAGCTTTTTGTGTCATCCACTCCAGAAGTGAGGAGTGTTGGCAGCCAAGTACACATTACAGCTAACAAACCAGGCAGTGGTCAAGTGGATGAAAGCTTTCTGAAGAAAAGTCCAGATCCCCAGGGCATGTTGACTGAGGGGATGAAGAAAGGCCTTTGTTGCACAAACATTCCTGCAGCTCCCCAGCCTCTGCTGTGCCCAGCAAGGGGGAAGGCCATCAGCTGCTCTCTCCAGGATATGATGAACATTGCTGAGAAAAACAAGCTTGGGGTGTTGATTATTTTCCAGATTCATTTCTCCCTCACTTGGGTCAAACACCAAAGACTCTGTTCCTGCACGAAATGGCATTTGGGTGCCAAGTTTTACTGTCAGATCTGGATGCAGTCAAGCATATCTGTGGTGGCACTAGTCCCTCTTTGACTTCCTATAAACAAGTAATTGCTGATTGTTGACAGAAAGCTCTGTTATTTTGAAATGGGTCTTGCATGGGTCAAGCCCTGGAAGGTACTATAGATGCATCCACAATATATGGAKACATCCATTCCTCCAAGCTCATCCATGGAGCATCAGAGAACCTGCTGCAATCAGAGMCTGCAGCATCTGGTGCAGCTAAAGGGTCTGGACCTGTCAGTCTGAGATTGGCAAATCATGTTGAAACAGAATAAAACTGGGGCCAAACTTACCAGGAGAAGAAACTGCACTTTGATGCCTCCTTTTACATGTGCAGTTTCAAAAGGYCTTGGACGTGGTTACTGTGCAGACTTGGGCAAACCCAACTTYTTGTCAGCAAGAATCACTTAATGGCTTGTTTGTACTGAAGAACAAATTTGATATTCCACCTTTTGGATCTTCCAAAAGTTGTTTCTGAACTTTTGTGTGTGGGCAGGTGTTTCTTGGGTGGTAATGCTGCAACTTTAGTGTATTGTTTCAAATGCAGTGGATGTGTCAGTCTTAGTTTGGGTGGTAGGAGCATTGAGATACAGCCCCAAGTCACTGCTAATCGGTTGCATATACAGGAAGATAAGGCTGGTTTTTTCCTTAACCTTGAAACTATCATGTATTTTCTCCTACTTGTTAAGCAGAGTTCCGGAATTTGTGTGTGGTGGGTGGGTTTGGGTTTTTTGTTTTTTTTTTTACTTGTTTATTTTTCCACAGATGATACTTTACATCAAAGCTGTAGTCTTTCTTCTCTTCTCTTGGCCTGCCCTGGACAGAGATCTTCCCATTGTTTCCTGGGCTCTGGCTGCACAGATGCTCACTGCCACAGCTCTGTGCTGACTCCCTGATTTCAGCTCAGGGCAATGCCATGGTGTTTCTAACTTGRATGATGATGATGATGATGCCTTGTGCCCAGCACTCTGAGCACCCYGTCAATTTGCCCRTGCAAARTAAAGAYAAGTGTGTRGAGATAATACAGCACTGTCCAGAAKGGACAGTGTTGTAGACARACTGCACAGAGGGGGAGAGATCAATGCTTGATTCCTTTTTAGATTCTCTCCTGCCCCTCCTCTGGCCCTTTAAATCTTTGGCTGCAAATTAYTGTGTTGGTATTACCCTTCTGTAAGGCCATTTCTTCTACACAGGTTTTTTTGAATCGATAGAAGACACGGTAAAAATGTCTTAGTGCCTTTTGACAATGATGGGGAAGGGCAAATTATTTTTTGTCAGTATTAGAGTGTATTTCAAGTAACAAACTCAAAGAACTTGCTGACAACTCACCACTTGGAGGATTTGTGTTGGGTTTTTTTCTCAGTGTGAACTGGGAGGAAGGAGCAAATAAAATTCCTATCCAGAGAAGAAGAGCAGAACAGCAATTACCCAAATTATAATTGCTTTAATATGGTATAAATGACCTATATTTCCTTTGGCCTTACTTCTGTTGAAGCTTCAGTAGCTGTTGGTTTTCATTCTTCTACTACAAATTACAGTCTTCTAGAACTGGATTGATGCAAAAGAGACTGTATTAAATCTGGTTTAATTATCCAGTTGATATTGCACTGTTTTCTTGTGTAGCCCATTAGCCAAAGCTGTTGGATGCTACAGCTGACTTGACTTTTGGAGGTGAGGCAAGTGACTCTTGCTTAAGGAAACAATAAATTGATTTGCCATTGTGTCCAACTGTGTTCAGAATTTTGTTGGGCGATCTGTGCCCTTAGCAATCTCTCTGTCTCAYGAAAGGACATGAAACCCTCTAAGTTGAAAGAGGTGTGGTAAAATATCTGTGCTCAGTTTATGGGAAGCACAAAGATAAATATATTTCACTTTGCAATATATTTCACTGCAGTATTGGGACCTGACTACAGACAGGAAAGCTAAAAATGTAACAGCAAAAAAAATGGGAAGAAAATTAAGACGCAARAAATCCAGGGTTACATATTTATGAACTAGATAGGCATTATTAGTTTAATTTAAATGGTTTTTTACCACTTGAGAGAGTTTCCTACATGTTCTTGTCTTGCAACTAAATGATGCTTCCTTCCCACTCCTCCAACTTTTTTTTCCTCCTCTAAAGCCTCAGTGCCAGTGACCTTGCATTCAGGAAATACCAGCTGAGTCTTTTTTAGCCCAGTGTATATAGCTGAGTTCAGTGCTCTTAATCTTTTTTCAGCTTTGTTTTACAAGGTTTACAGACATGGAAATGTTACAGTGTATTTAAACACAGAGATCAGTTCAATAATTGTCCTTATCCTTTTTTTAACACAGTGTAAATTCTGCTTTGTCAGGTTGGGGTATGTGGGTATGTGAGTGCATGTGCGTGAGAGGAAATTCAATGAGCTTCAGTGCTGAGAGCAGCAGATTATTTTTTGCTC
>QVAJ01000181.1:1420766-1432290 GCA_003546035.1 Mixornis gularis
TTTTGCACAGGCTGGCAACTAACAGTGGACAGGCAGTGCCTGCTCACTCCTGGGGCTGATGGGGCAATGCCACCCAGCCCTGCAGCACCGAGTGCCGGGGTGAGTGACCCACGGCGGGTCCCCCGGGGCTGTGCATCAATCTCTGCGCTCATCTCCTCGCTGCAGTCAGGTGGCGACGCTGCAAAAAAAAAAAAAATCGGTAAGTGATTTATTTCCCCCCTGAACAACCGAGAGGCGGTAAGAGATTAATCCCCACACCCTCCTCTCGGGTTTCCCGGCTGGAGCCGCACGGAGGGCGGGGGACCGAACCCCGCCGCCTTCCGCCCCCGCCCCGGGAAGCGAAAGCGAAAGGCCGGGCCGGGCTCTGCTCCGGCATCGGGCTCTGCTCCGCAAGCCGCACCTCAGGTAAAAGGCAAAAAGCAAAAGCCGACGGGTTTCCTAGAGGGAGAGGGGCTGGGAGGGGCGCGGGGACGGTGGGACCCCGGGGGCTCCTGCAGAGAGCGCTTCGGAGACGGGTATGGATACAGGGATCTATATAGGGATGCGTCAAGCCAAGCACTTTGTACTTCTGGTTTTGGCAACCTGCTGGGCTGCCCTAACGAACCGGGTTTTTTGGATGTGAAGTGCCCTCTCCAAAGTGGAACCAACCATTTGGGTGGTCTGGGATCCGAGGCACATTTTGCCCCATCGGGCAGTGTGGCTGCACCGAGCTGTGGCACAGCCAGGCTTTCCCTGCGTTCCTTCTGCAGGACACCTTCATGATTACCGTGTCCTCCAATAATATGGTTCAAAGGTCATTAACAGCAAAGATTGATACTGTGGTAAATGTTATATGAGGCTGCTACTTTACACCGATGTTTACATTTCTGCTTGAGAAGGGAGTTGTGGTTGTTGGCTCAAGGATAGGACAGCTGAACGGGGTTCTGTACATTGGGAACATGTTTGGTGGGTTTGATTGTTGGGTCGGTGAATTTGCACTCCTGTGGATATTCCCGCTGACTTCGTAGGAGAGCTCCGTGGGACAAAAAGTTTCTGCATATGATTCCTCTTGCAGAATTTGAGCTGGTATTATTACAGGAAATGGAGTGACAATTGCAGTAGGCATTCCATGGTTGTCTGGTTGTGGTACCAGTTGTGCATCTTGAGACTGGATACTCTAAGCCATAAAAAAGCTCTTGAAGACTATCTCCAGGAGTGTATTGGTGTGCTGTGCTTTCAGGGTTCTATTTCCTCTTCGTTGACAAGTCGCTTGAAAATGATTTATCTTCACCCCCACTATGACAGATATTTACATGTAGTTAGTTCACTTTTCATCACTCTGTTATGTGTGGCATCATATATTTGGCATGTAGTTAAAATCCATATTGTTGTGGAGCTGAATTTATATGGAACCTTTCCAGATGTCTGAGCAACGACTCTGCTGTTTAGTCACCAGTTTTCCCGGCAGAAGGTGACACAAAGTTTGCTCAAGGCTGACTTAATTCCTGGGGGGGCTGTGATAGGCTGCGAGTCCATACTAAAACCGGTTCCTCTTGTTTGCTGCCTTGGCATTCCTGCAATTCCTGTCATCCTGCCCCCCTTCCCAAGACACCCTGGTAGAAATCCCACCAACAGGCTGAAATCAGGCCGGACAAAAGAGATCAAGCCTCTTCCCACACTTCCACAGCAGGGAAGCAGCCCWTTCCCGGCTGGATGTCTTTTCCCTTCCCACAAGGGTAGCCGGAGGGACAGTCAGAATTCCCGTCCTTGCTGCAGTGTTTTGTATTGATGTCCTTGCTGGCGATTTGTCTTTCCTTTTCTTTTTAACACCGGTGAGCTATTGGCCTCTTGTTCTCTGAGCTCAGTGATGGCTCGACTTCTCTTCAGGACTGGTGTAAGTCTTGAGTGGCTGGACACAGAAGTAAATCTCCTCATGGTGCAGGAGTCGGGGTCKTTGAAGGGATCAGCCTTATTTCAGACACCAAAGCCTCTCCCAAGGAGGTGTGAGCCCTCATTTTTGGAGGTGTTTCAGCATCTAAGTGTGATACTTGCCACTGAGGTGTTATAAACCGTCAGGATGCTATTTTAGCCTCTAATCAAAGAGTTTGATAAGAGTTCTCTGAGTAGATCAGAGTCGGTCGCTGATKTTTCTGTAACCAAATAAATTACTTYTTAAAGTTGCTTTGACACAGATAATTTATTCCAATCTCTTCAGACAAAAATATACAGTAATGCTAGGTGTAACTTTATTAAGTGAAATGAAACAGAGCTCCTTGTGTGACTTTTTCATTGTTAGAGCAGGAATTCAAAAAGTAAATAAGGATGGGGAGATAATAAGCTATATTTTTAGTTTTCCTGGACTGAATAAATGTTTGATAGTAGTACTGCCAGGGGAAATTTCTAAACAGTATTTTTAGTACTCCGTTATGAACTCTAAACAATTTTTTAAAAAAAGAATATGCACAAAGACATGAAGTCATTGTGTTCGAAGCTGAGTGAGTATTGTTTTTTATAGGTTTTAAATTTAAAAGKTTTTTTTCAGATAAACTGTTCAGTGATTGTATTTCACTAGTTTTTTATAGCTTTGAAATTAACCCTGTAGAAGACTTTGGGCTGCCTCTTCCATGTGGGTCACAAAAACATCAGGGAATACTTGGCATGGTGCTGCAGGATCAAGGTGAAAAAGGTGAATATCAGAGCTTCAAGAAGGACTTAGTTGTTCTGTGACATAGGGTGACATCCCCTGACACAGTGAGACATGGTGACAGCATAGCCCACTGAAAATAACATGTAAAAATTTACATCATATTCCAAATCTCTGCAGATAGACACTTTAAAACCACCCCCCAAAATTTAAACTAAACCTTAAGCTCCTYACAGAATTCTGAGTGGGGATTTTACTGAGCCATCCCAGGCTCACACTGATGAGTATGGAGGCTTGGCCTAGGTGTGAAAAGGGATGCACAGGAAAAAGTTTAAAGGTTATTTACAAGGCAACAGGTATTTTTTCCCGTTTTTCCTGATGTTGCCCTCTCAACATACAAGTGTTTACCAAAATTTTTCCAGAGATGCCTACCAGCTAAAAAGCTGTAGAGCCACCTCTGTAAGAATGTTAAAGAAATCTGATTAGATATTATTTGTTAGACCACTGAATGTAAGATGTATAAATGCATGATAATGTGCATGCTGAGAATCCATGTATTGGATGCTCCATCTTGAAATACTCYGTGGTGCCTTTTATCACATCACTAAGAAGAACTAGAGAAGATTCAGAATATAAATGTAATGAGTCTATTCTTAATTTTAAGAAGGCATTGAATTATTATGAACAAATATATTGCCTGCCATACAAGAAATAGGCCAGACTAAAGTGGTTTTGTTCATAGAGTCTACACGTCTTTCCTGTTATTGTTCACTATTTAAATCTGTCATGAGAAGAAGAAAAGCACAAAATYATTATGTTTGCTATATACAAAATCTTTCATATGTTTACAAGTACTAAATACATAGAATTGAGGCAATGGGAAAAGTCAGGAGTTTMATGGGATTCTTTATCTCAGTTTTACTTTCTGTTTTGGTCAATGTTACTAATGAAAGTCCGTAATGTCAGGTGAGCTTCCACTTTTGGAAGCTGTCCCAAACTGTGGAAGCCACTTGCTTGTGAAATCCCACCTGCAGAGCTGCCTCCAGCTCTGGGGTCCCAGCACAGGAAGGACATGGAGCTGCTGGGGYGAGTYCARAGGAGGCATCRAGTTGATCCAAGGGGTGGAGCACCTCTCCCATGAGGAAAGGCTGAGGGAATTAGGTTTGTTCAGCCTGGAGAAGAGAAGTTTTGGGATGAACTTATTGTGGGCTTCCAGTACCTGAAGGAGGCAACAAGAAAGGTAGAGAGAGACTATTTAGAAGGGCCTGGAGTGACAGGACAAGGGGAGAATATGTTCAACCTGACAAAGGGTAGGTTTAGATTGGATGTTTAGAAGTTTTTTCCTGTGAGGGTGGTGAGGCCTTAGCACAGGTTACCCAGAGAACCTSTGTGTGCCTCACCCCTGGAAGTTTTCAAGTGGTCAAGTGTTGGATGGGGCTTGGAGAAACATGGTCTAGTGGAAGGTGTCCCTGCCCRTGGMATGAGATGAGCTTTAATGTCCTTTCCAACTCAAGCCATTCTAGCATTCTGTGATTCTGTGAAATGTAAAATTGTTTTTGAGTTTTTCTCAAAAACATCTATTATCTCAAAAGCATCTATGAAAACCTGGTAGGGGATGTGATTTGAAATATCAAGATTCTCAGGATGGGATGCACTGATGTGAGTGGAGGGGAAAATTGASGTGGACTGCCTTATGGGGCGATTTAGTTTCATCGTTAAAACTGAGGTGGTTGTTGTTTCTGCTGGATTATATGGCTGGTATTGAAGAAATGAACTGGTTTGGGCCCTCCTGAGCCCTTTGACCCAGCAGGACAATCACTGAGTTACCCGAAACACTCACTGACTGCCTGTTCAGCTCAGTGGACACTGTGCATTGAGCTCTTGTAGTAAAACACTTCCATGCTTTACAGCAGTACATTTCCTGCACAGTAAGTTATCAKAACATAACAAACTATGCAGCTTGTAAATATTTTGCCTTAATACTTGTGAGTTAATGAAGGAATAACTGGTTTGRGCAAAACAACAGCTAGCTGGGTCTTCAGTTAAGAAACAGTCTTAGCTAAGAAACAAGTCTAGTGCAAGTGAAAAAACAGTGGAAGGACAGGGGTTGTTATCATTTAAGTTGATTTTGAATTGAGATTTATAGCTAAACATGGGCTATATGATTACCATATAAAATAGCTTTTGGAACTCTGGTACTTTACGGTACTGTTTTGTTTTGTGCAGCTTGGAGGTGGAAGGGATGATGGTAAGCCTGGGTATTTTAACAAGAACTAGAAAACTTGACCTGTGCTGCATAAATATAAGAAGAACAGAAAATTATTTTAAAAGCTCTAATTTATTCCACCCAGAGCAATCCCCAGTGAATAATTATGCAATTAAAAGAACCCTTTTTATCACAATACACCAACCCTTTGTCCAGTAACTTGTCAGAGGAATTCAATTAAAACCCATAATCTTAAAAATATACTTGTCTGCAACTGAAAGTATGTAATCCCTTGGGATGGAAGCTAGTTAAACATAATTCTGCCACATTAGTGTGTACTACAGTATATTAATTTGGAAACCAAGTTCCATAGATGACTGATCATTAGTGTTTATTATGATTACATTATAGTATTTTTTGTGTAGTCAATAACCAGTTCTGCTGAATCCAAAAAATGGTGTAGTGTATTTATTGCAACCACTTATCCATGTTCAGATAATTTTGTCTTAATGATAGAACAAGCTTACATAAGGCTTTCTGTCAACTGGTTCTACATTAGGCACTTTTTTTTAACCTTATGTCCTTGTACTGTGCCAGATGAACAAGTGTATGTGATAAGAAAATATCTGCACTGTTTCAGACAACAAAAAAAGTATTTCCAAAACCTTTTTGCTAGTAATGGCTAGAAACAGTCCCTTTACTTTAGTCCTTTCAGAACTGGGAATGGCCGATACATGCAGGTATTTATGTGCACTAGGGAAACACTCTTTATTTCACTGTGACATGCTTAATTCTTTCTCATAAATAGATTTTTGACTCCTTTCAGCAGAAAAGGTGTGGCAGGGGGTATGGAGAAGAGATTATGTTCACATATTTTGTGGTCAGTGAAATGACAGTGTGTCACAAGTTTTCCAGTAGAGGAAAACTGCTGATAGAGAGTTGAGGTTTAAGGTTTCCTTACCTGCTCCAGTTCTGCAGCTGTGACCACAAGCATTATAAAGGCAGGCAAGGTGCAGTGTACTCTGAGCTTGGACATACGGTATAACTGTAGAAAAATGTTTCATCAGGTGAGTGTCATCATGAAAACTGACAGAAGGGAGAAGTAGATGGGATATGAGGAGGAAACTAGATATCAGTGAGAAATTCTCTGTGAGAATGGTGAGGCTCTTGCAAAGAGTTGCTGTGGCTGCCCCATCCCTGGAAGTTTTCAAGTGGTCAGGTGTTGGATGGGGCTTGGAACAACCTGGTCCAGTGGAAGGTGTCCCCTGCCCATGGCAGGGGTGGGATGAGATGAGCTTTAAGATCCTTTCCAACCCACACCAGTCTGATTCTATGATCCTGGAATAAACACTGAAAAGACCCAAGTGCATGAACTTGGGCTGTAAGTGCAGGACAATATATAGCATCATTGAGTGAACACTGCTTGCCTSTTTTCAAAGTTGAAATGGAGTGGATGAGCCCAGTAGAAAATTGCCTTTAGAGAAATCAGCACTGTTTGATCAGTGTAAAATTTGGTGGGCTACAGTACAGATGCTCTTGACAGGGAGACAGTCTTCCTTCCTTTCTGATTTTCAAGGCTGTCTCTCAATCCATTGAGGAGTTAACCTTTCTGTGTGCTCCTTCTCTGATCATTCCATGAAAAGAGGCTCAAAACCCCCTAAACTAATGCGATATAGAAAGCTCCTCTCACGATAAAACAAAGGCACCACCCGCAGTGGTGGCGAATTGTCCCTACAGCAATCGCAGCCTCTCCCAGTGCTGAGAGCCCAAGGGAGAGCTGGCAGCTGCACTCCGGCCCCTTTTGCCCAGCTCCGGGTACCTTTTTCTTCCCAGAGAAACCCCCAGGTAGAGAGTAGCCACCTGCATCCCTCCCCTGGGCTVTGGAAACACTTTTGTTTCCCTTAAGTACCCGGTTATTGTCTCCTGGCAACACGTATGGGGGGAAATTCCCTGAGAGAAAGAAACAAAAGGAAGAATCYTAAGCCYCGACAGTAAACTTGCATTGAACTTTTCAAAGTAATAATCCTTTGATTTTAAATATTAATTTACCAACCTGTTTGGCATCAGCATTCAAATTATTTGGGTTTTCTTTTTTCAAGTTGTCAAATGATTTCAGCAGAGAGAGGCCCAAAGAACCAGAGCTCTGTGTGTGCTCTCGCTGTCAGTCTCAGTGTCTGTTTGTTGATTTTCACCAATGTATTGCCAGCGACGAGTGACAGGTCTGTAAAGAATATGAAAAGAAACTRTGCCAAATAGCTGAAACCAGCTGATGAGAAATACGGACTTCGGGTTTGGTAGACATTGGGTAGGAAATACACGGAGGAAAAGTACTATTTAGGGCAGACAACCGAGGGGAAGACAAGGAGAATGTTTTGAAAACATTTTTTCATGAGTACATTATGCACTCAGCTCATGTATCGCTGTGTTTATAGATTCTGTAGCAAATTTCCTGCAGTATTATAAATAATAAAATAATCTCCTGAAAGCCCTTTAMCTGGTTTCGTATCTGATACCCCTTAGCAGATACTGGCTTTACACTGAATTCTCATCCTATCAAAATGTAAATTGCAGACTGATGTTACACGGTGAGCTGTGTCAAGCCAGTAACAAAGAATATCAGGCAAAGGCAAGAACATCGGGGGGAAAATGAAGAGAAACCACACTATTTACATTTGAAGAAGAACATATCTGACAGCTGAGTGAACAAAGAGAATAGGCATTAAAGACGCCTGTGCCTTGACAAATGTTGGAGGAATCTCTTGCCTTTGTCTGGGCTCGCTGGAGATGGGAGTTCATTACCAGGCAGTTCTGTGTGCGACTGCCTTCATTTCCGCCGAAGTGATAATCCTTTAGGGATGTACAGTAAGTAATAACCTCGCCTCTGGAGGAATACAGTCTGCAATGTTTTGTAAAATGCTACCAAATTTCTATTATTAAYAAAAGGCTTGTAGTTTGGGTATTTTCGGGACTTCTTTTTTTTTTTTTAATTGCCTTTCTGGCGGGATGGGGTTGGGGAAGGCACTAAATCACTTTACTAGTAACAGTGGTATGGAACACTGTTAAAGAGATTATCTCCCAGGAACAGAGAATGCTGCGGTCAACGGGAGATCAGTTTCTAAGGATGCTACACTAAGTTTGCCTCCTAACTGGAAACTTTCTAATTGTTGCCCCAAGGGAACAGTAAGGTGAAAACCAGGCAAATGGCTTCTTCCCCCCTTCCCTTATTCTTTGATTCCAAGTAAATAATTTCTAGCTTCACACTAACTATTTGTGTTAAACATGTGTAAATGTTATAACACTATCACAGTTGCTCTCACTTGTACAGTAACTTTGCTGTTAAAAAGCCAGATGTTTTCCAGCAGGTTTCAGGGRAGATTTAAATCTGCCCTCTCTAGACTGTGCCACTACTTCTAACCATAGCATTAGCAATTAGTAGGAAGGGGAAATTGTGTTTTGTCCCATGCTATGTATTGAAGGACTGTATTTATTTGTTTTCCTTCAAGCAGGGGCTGAAGGAGAGGGCTTTTTTCCTTCTTCTATAAATTTGTTGTGTATAGGTAAAGCCTTACAAAATAAGGGTCTTGTTACCCGTGTAAAATCATGGCTCAGGCATGTCACTRTTTATCTTGACTTTGATAAGGCTTTCTGTTCTCTTGGGAAAGGTGCATACCTAGAGGAATGACTGGAACCATAAACAAAACATGTCAATGTTTTTTCCTTTTCTTCCCAGAACGCTGGGAGGTGGTGGCACATTTGAATGGATGGCTGGTAAGGGCAGAAACTGCTCTAGTGAGTCCTCGGTGGTGTGGCTGTTTGTCTTTCCTCCTGTGCCTTCCCAAGACTTTTCTTAAACTTTCCCATAGTAGAAACACATAAATACTGGTGTGTGTAATAAAGATGGATCCTGCTGGAAGAAGCAGTGGTCTCTGTTTTCTTTCCAAGCTGCTGCAATATGTCGTGGGGTGAAGCTGGGCGTGTCCCAATTTAGGAACACTGGAGAGAGGCTCAAGAGACGGCTGTTGTAGAAACTCTCTAATTTAACTTTTTCTGACTCCAGTATTTTATAYATATGTACAGAGGTCAAGGGATTGGCTACACAGGTCACCACTCCTTCAACCTGGATGGTGGACACCACCATCAATCATTTCTTCTCTCACAGGAGAAGTATGTAAACATTCTAAGAATAGACATTRTTTACATCAAGGCTGCGTGTGAAAGTTCTTCAGAAAGACAAAAGACAAAAACCTCAGGGCAACAGCAATAAAGTTCATTGCGACCTTCATTAGTCACATCATCTGACAAGTATTCTAGGGACAAAGGTATAGCCTAAATTTTATGACTTATGATTTCCTGTATGGTTTATGGTTTAAATTCAATAGACTGGAAAGGCCTGGTGTCAGTAGGTACTTCAGAACGAAGGTAAAGCCCCATCTCCTTGTAAGAGCTTTTGGAAATACTTGTTTGGGATGAAGTCAATGAAGTTCAGATATATTGAACATGGGCTTTCTGAAAGTACAAATTCACAGGCCCTTGAAAACTTCTCAARGTCCTTAAATTCCTGCAAAATGTAAATATTCTGTTTAGGAAAAAATGAGAAAAATGTTCAGATAAGATAGAAAAAGTCAGATGTCCTTATTTTATCCTTATTTCCTTATTTTGTGGCTTGGCTTCATAAACACTTTTAAGCTTTGTTCATTCAAAGTGGATATTTCTGTACCATTTATTCCTGACCATCACAGGTGCAGATAAGCAGATAATATACCAAGTTCTTATGAGCAAACCATCTCACTTACTAAATCATCTACAATACCTGCTACAGATTAGTTGCTCGAAAAATACATTATCACACCAGTTCCTAACTGTTAGTCTTTAGAAACACCTAAATATATTATAGAAATATCAATTACYATGCATTTTTAATAGTAATACAAATCTGACTCAGAATTGTTTTATTTTTAAGAATATCCTTGCTCAGTGAAAAATGGAATAATGTTCATTTTTGAACTTAATGGGACTTTCCCCTGTGTGTATGGACTTTCAAATTGAGTTTCCTGTAAGTGGAGCTAATTATTTTCAACAAGGAACAAGTAAGATTGTTACGAAATATTTGGTAAGTTTATGAAAATTTTCCAAGTGGTGGAACCTGCAGCAGGCAGGCAAACTGTCTGGACTTTTTTTGGCCCATTTTGTTTTTATTTAACATGTTCAGATAATACCAARCTGATGTAAACCAAGGGGGTAAACTGAGTTCAAAGGAGAGGCCTAAAAGCTGAATTTCTTTCTCACCTCTACACCTGAGTCTGGGTTTTTAATGTAAGGGAAGTACACATTTAGATGTACTCATCTTGCTTTTTGAAGCAACTGCTTGGGGAAAGATATCCTCTAAAACTTGTTCTTTGGTCCTGATTGTAATTTTGAGTGCATTCCTTAGTACTCTGCAAAGCACAGAGCCTTGACAAAAAGCAGCAATTACACACAGGAACGTTTTTTTAGGGGTTTGTTTGTTAGGTTTTTTTACATGTTAATGCTCTCTTAAAATTTTCATTAAGCTCTTTCATGTGAAATGTGAGGTACAGAATGTTCCCTGTAATAAAACTTAGAATTTCTCTAGAGAAGTGACCTGGTGCGAGGGTAAGAGTGTGTGTATCATCATCTATATTAAGAAAAAAAAAGTTTTAAGTAGTTTTCCGGGGTGAATTAGTTGGAAATTCTGATATTTTTCATTAAATGTGTGTAATATGTAAATATTTTCAGGAACAGCTCCCCTGAAATGAAAAGGGGTCAGTTTATTCAAACCCTTTATTATTAATTAATACCTTTTTTTTTTTTTTTTTTTTTTTTAGTTTTTAGATTGCAGTTTTAAAATAGTTTTATAACACTCTTGTAGTAAGAAAATGGTAGCCAAATGTCAGTGAGGTTTTTCCTCTACAACAACTGGGCAGTAGGATTTCTGGGGTGCTTTTTTTGTTTTCTTTTCCTGTTTGTGTTGTGCATAAAATGTGCCACGTGATGATAGCTTCCTTTGTTTGTTTTTGCAGAGCTGACCCAAGGATCATTTTGTCCTTCAAGAATCTGTTTGCAACGTTTGCACAGACTGGTTCCTGAGGGGAAACATGACTGAGGTTGACTATGAGAAATTAGCTGAAATAGGTAAATACTTTTATAACATTTTGAATTGCATCTGTGTGGAGTTACAAGTGATTTAATGGAGCATCTTCAGTAAATGAGTCTTTGCCMACATTCTGTAATATTTCTTGGAGCAATCCCGTATTCTGTACCAATGTGTACCCTATTAAAGCCATTAGGGTTGAAGGTTAGTTTAATACCTGCAGCTTTTGTGAATTACTGCTAGATGTTCCTGGTGCAACTTTAGGCTGTTGGAACATCACCATCATCACGTGTCATGGCACCAAGGGGAGCCATCCCTCCAAGGAGACAAGTATGGAAYGAGCACAGAGCATTGCATGTTGCTTCCAAAGATGTTAATTGTGTGGAGCAATGTCAGCCAAGGCATTAGGGGCTCATCATTTGGAAATATCCGCGTTGCTTTTTTTTCCCCCCTTGAGTTTTTGAAGATGCCAGGATGAAGCTCAGAGCAAGGATCTTCCAGGTCTTGCCCAGCCTGCCTCGATCTCAGCCTCCCTTTCCCCTTCCCTTCCCTTCCCTTCCCTTCCCTTCCCTTCCCTTCCCTTCCC
>QVAJ01000181.1:1432717-1463231 GCA_003546035.1 Mixornis gularis
TTACCACTCCATGGCTTCCAGGAGCAGCTAGCTGACATTTGTACTTCTAGGGACTGATACAAAGTCCATGGAAAGCAATTTTCATCCTCAAACTTGCCAAGCCCTGGCTCAGGCTCCTCTCTTTGTCTGCTGAGCTGGGTTAAACAGCACCAATGGTGTGAGTAGTAACAGAGGATCCTCTGCTGCAGCCTGTGGAGCAATGAACTCCTCTGTCATTTGCAGGAGAAAAATAGAGCTGAGCCCTCCTTCAGTTTGAAACGTTGAATCTTCCTTCTTATTGATGTCTATTATGAAAAATCATTTGAGGTCCACTCCCCTTGTTCTAACAGGAAAAAGAAAAATATATATATATATATATAAAGAATTATCTCACTAAGTTAGGGCTATCTAGCTTTTCAGCAGGTATAGTTAGTGTTGGGATTTCTGTCGATCATGTGAATAAATGCAGTACATATAGGTGTGCRTATTTACTTTGCTCCTCTGTGTCTTTGGAATGTCTCAAAGGCAGATTGGTTGTTTCTTTTGTATTTTTGAACATACACTCCATTTTTAATAACACAGCTCCCACTTCACATCTCCACAGATGAGCAGCTACTATTTTTTTTTCTCTTTTCTCTCTGAAACTTTCTTGCCTTAGGTGGTTAGAGTGTCCAGACATGAAGGGRAAAAAAAAAAAAGGCAAAAACCCTAATAAACAAAATAGTGCTTTATTCATTCTGAGCTTTAACAAGACTTAAATATTTTTATGAAGAAAAAATTGTGGAATTTATTTACTGCATTATGTTTGTATTATTGTTCTTCCCAGCTCTTGGGAAAAAAAAACATTCATTAAAGTGAAAGAATACTTTCTCAGTTAAGGTTAGTGTAGCTTTTTATATAKAATAAGCTTTTAAAAGGTAGAAAAATAGACATTTTGTACATAAAGTGGGTTTAAACAGAGTTTAACAAGATATAGAGTATAACAAAAKTTTTTGTGTATATGAAGAGGACTCTAAGGGTGTCTCTCTAAAGGCAGATTTTTTTTCCTGTAGGATTGCTGATTTATTTTCTGAGAAGGCTTTTATGTGAATTCAGACATAAGGAAATTTAAAAGTAGTACRTGTGTGGCTGACTCCTTTGTGTTTTGGAGAAGCCCAGCCACTAGTGGCATTTTTCATCCTTGTGAAATGTGGTTTTGGTACAAACCATGTTAAAAATGAGACAATAAAGCCTTCATATGGCTGTTTGCAGGACAGAAAGATACAGAGAAACTGTGAATGGAAAGCATTCCAAAACATTTAACACGAATTTTTCTCTAACAGTTGCTAGCTGCTGGCACATAAATCTGGCTGAAATCATTATTTTCTCTGCCCCTAGTGTGCCTTGCATGCTGGTCAAGGAACATGAAATATGCAGATGATGAGAAGACAAAATGTTCTAGTACTTTKTAACGTGACACTAATAATGTTATAGATCATAGAATAATGGAGTACCAGATTGGAAGGGGACATTAAAGATAATGTGGTTCCACCTTTCTTAGCAAAGGCACAGTTAAGACAAAATGGCCCAGCACCATGTCCAGCTGACTCTTCCAAGTGTTCAAACTGATAGGTAAAAATGGTAATYCTACCTTAATAAAACCTGCAGGATAAAAAGAAGTAGATAATTATATAGCAGGTGGTGCGCCATAAAACATTAGTTTTTCTCTTTTTCTGTGTCTTCTCTCAAGCCACCAAGACATTTGTGTATTAGTTTTTATTACTTATCCCAGATTCTGTTCATTTGGATATGTACTTAGTATGAGCTTTTTTTTGAACCTTACAACAGTCTGGAAAAAAATTGGGTGTGRAAAAACCCAGACAAACAAACTCGAAAAGTCCTGGAACAAGATTGATCAACACTGTGTTGCTCTTTTCAGTGTTGAGTAGATTTTAATTGTAGTATCTAGTTCAGAATCTCCTGAAGTTGGGGCAAGGCTTCCCATTTTATTGGGATTTTCCTGGGCTTTTGAGCAGAAATTTATACCCTTGCTCAGCCTCTAGCTGGAGTATGCACTGGATGGACATTTGGCTGCCTTGCCTATTCCGGGTTTGGAAGGTTAAAGCATTTCAGGGGGACAGTGGATTTTGGGGGGAGGTGAGGTGGGGATTTGTTTGCAATTTGCTACCTTTATGCAAGCTGTGAATGTGCTGTGGAGAGTGTAATCATGAGGTGTTAACGTGGAGTAGCTGCTGGAGCTTCACCTTCTCTGTTCGGGCAACCTTGAAATAAAAGGCAGGAAATTGTAGATGGATCCACGCAGATTAAGGGGGTGTAAAAAACGATGAGACAGCAGCAACAGTCATGAATAGCAAGGTCTCAGCCTGCCAGCTGTCCAGTCACAGAGATTTTTGCGAGCATCACAGGAGATACTAATCTTAAGGAGTGGGTGAAGGTAGAAATGGGGCATTGAAGAGTTTCTTTTCCCACACAAGAGAAAGCATAAAGAACAAGAAGCTGATTTGTAACTGCAATGAACAGTGATAAAGGCCTGTGGCTTTGTCAAACAGAGTGAAAATTCAACCATTCAATGTATCAGAGGCAGAAGTTTTTCTCTGTTCCTGAGCACTGAAGTGTGTTCTTGCTTGCTCCTTTAGAACTGCAGAAAGATGAAATGGAGGATACACACTCAGAACAGGGAGAAACAGTTCTGCCTCCACCACCTGAGGATCCTGAGCTAAATATCAATCACCCATACTATGATGTTGCGAGACATGGCATCATCCAGTTGGCAGGTATGTTTGGAAACTCCTGTGGTTTCACCTTACCACACACATTATCACCTTTTTCTTACTGTACTCAAGGTGATTCATAGCAGTCATGTTGATGCTTTCAGCTTTCATCCTGAAAACAGCTGACTAGTAACATGTGAACTTAGTGCACTTGTCTGTAGATGAATTATGAGCCCAATATTTGAAATTAATCTTGCTTTAAAATATAACTATAGCAATATCTTATGACCTAAGGCCTAACTGTGACTGTAACACCTCTGTGCTTCATTTGTGATGTTTTGTTTGYCAAACAAAGAGTTGTGCAGCCACACTTAATCATTTTTGTTGTCTGCCCCGCAAACGATGTGCAGCCTAAGAGATGTGGGTTAAATATATAAAAACTAACAAAAGGCAGGAAGGAAACAGTTGACATGAATTTTAACTGCATTTATCGACTGGATTTCTCTTGTGGTTTGGAGAGAAGTTATGGATACATAGCATATTTCAATATTGGATCCTTTAATGTTTACAGTCACTTATTTTTAAAATATTTTRGCAACATGTAAGACATGCAGCCATATTTAGGATATAAAAAGCATCTCTTTAAAATGTGTGTTGCCTACATTTTTTTTCCTTTTGGCTTATTTTTGATACAAATGTGCTTGACAAAATAACATTAATAATCACAATCCTAAACTGAGGAAATTAATACAGTAAGAAACAAATAGTGATATTTAATCTTCATCCTAATGATGTCAAAGATTGTGTTGTATTGTATACATGTTTTGTRTTTTATACTTTGAGTACATAAGCCTAGGTTACGATTTTTCAGGAACATGATGGACTCAAGTTGTAATACATAGATACCTTCCTGATATTGAGCCGTAAGCAGGATGACTCAGGTGAACATCAACTTTACCAAAACCAGTGCTCTAGGGCGGTGAAATCTATGGTAATTTGACTTCTGCCTGAGAATGGGAAGAGGATTTAGCCCATAATTAAGTCCAAACCTTTGGTGTACTTCTGGTTTAATTTCACTGGTGCAAATTTTGCCTGAATTGTTGGATTACCTCTGGTGGTTTCRTCCTTAGCACTGCAATCTTTTGTAGAAGAAAAAAAAAAAAAGAAATCCCTGGCCATCCATGTTTAAGCCCAGAAAAGAGTGACCTTACCTGCAATTTCAGCCAGGAACACTTGATGGGGGTTTGCCAGTCTGCTGGACAGTTTAAATCCAAAGTACAAGCCAGTGCTGTGCTTCACACTCCTGTGGCTGCAGCCTCCAAAGTAGCTCCAAGGTGGGATGCAAGGGGAGCAGACAGAGGTGTGCAGTGAGGGCAGGACACAGCAATGGTGAGATCATACCCAAGGACATGCTTCACCTCCACAGAACGGGACCTCCCATCCCCACTGTTAACTGGGATGGAGTCAGGTCTGAATGTTTTCGGCATGTCCTAGGGTGACTGTGGTGCCTGTATCCCCAGTCGTCTGTTCTGTGTGTGCTCTGTGTTCTGTACCTTTAAGACTGGTTCTGAGAGTCAGCAGGGAAGGAAGAAGCGTGCAGTTTGTTTTGAAAAAACAGTGTTCACTCCTCCTCAGTTCTTTTTTGTCCTTGGGTGTTTGTCGGATGCACAGACAGCGGCGAGAGAGAGTTTTTTTTTCCTTTTTAGTTAGTCTAGCTAGCTGAGGCAAAAAAGCTTCCTGGACTGTTTTTTTTTCCTTTTTTCTTGGGACTGTTTAAATCTGCTCTGGACTGAAAAAAACCCAGAGGAGCACCAGGAGCTGCACCTGTGGCCCACCAGGCCTGGACCTGGGCATTTACCAGCGCCGAAGGGACTGGGACTGATAAGAGACTGAGAGAGCTGAGCTGGCTCACGGCAAGGACTTCTCTCAGTTTGCCATCTCTCTTCGGACCAGCGAGAGGTTTTATTCATATTATTCATTCCTTATGCTCGTGGGCAGTTTGTTTATTAAATAAATAGTTTTTTCCACTTTTCTCCGAGGAAGTTCTTTTCCCGGACTGACTGGGGAGAGGGGCCATTTAGGTTTTGCTCTCCAGAGCAATCCCCGTTCGGAGGTTTCCTCCCAAATTTGCCCTAAACCAGAACACTGGATTTATATTCAAGTAAGGAAAAGATGAGCTCTTCARAAATCCATCCCTTCTTGGAAAATGACAGTCCCTTTGGAAAGAAATAGTTTTTAAATTATTCGTACCTGGTTTGTAATGGCTTTCATACATTTGGGTAAGACGAAGTATGAGTTCAGTGTTTGAAATCATTGCTATGTTAAAACAATTCAGAAAGCTGTTCATTCATTTTTCATTCATTGATTGAAAGACAATGAGATGTATTGCTTGAAATGACTGAAAAAAAAATTTTCAGGTGAAAATATTTGCAGTAATTTATCCCTCTATTACAGTCATCTAGTTTCCAACAGTTATTTAAAAAAACCCCAAACCCACACTAGAATTCCTTCTTGCTCTTGATAAATTAAAATTACTTATACCTGATTGCCCTAACAATAGCTTTGACTGTATGCAAAGGAGATCTTTTGAGTTGTATTTGTGCAGTGTGAAAATATAATTTTAAAAAAAGGAAACATTTAAAAAAGATATAAACTTTGTTAGACTTAGTTATGTCATGAATCCCAATGTGCAGCTGACAAKTCTAAGCATATGGAAATGGAACAGGGCTATTTGTGCTGGTTCTTTTTATTTCTCTTTTTGGGGAGAAGTTTCAATCTGTTTGCCTGAAAGCAGACTCAGGATTATTTTTCTTTGTGGCAAAAAGGAGGGGGCATATAAGCATACCAGATGCATCAAATTTCCCTGTTTTCTGTGTTTGGCTTCTATAATATGATTGCAGACTACTTTTGAATATGTGCTTATTTTGAAGGAGTCTGTTTTTGCTGCTTGTGCTTTTATAAACTGCTAGTGACATTCTTTTATGCATTAAACAGAAATTTTAATGGAATCCAAGTCCGCCATTATTTTAGATCTTCATTTTCCTCCTTAGCCTTTTCTTGCTTTCCTATTTAAATTTAAATATTTCAGGTATCCAGGTCTTTGTAGAGACTTTGTAGAGACTTTGTAGAGTCCATTTTTTTCCCAAGGTCTAGTTGATTTTATGTCGCTTTTTGGTTTTGAACCAGTGCAAAGTAAGTTTGTAATTTAGGTTTTTTAAAGTGTAAGGAGAAATTGTAGTGAATTATCTAATTAGCCTAAGGCACAAGTTCTAATAATTTTCAGTCATATCAGAGACAGCTTTGCTACTTCTTGCCTTCAGGAGCAGATCTGTGGTCTGTAGATTGCAGTGTCACGGGAAAGGACTGTGTTTAAAGATTTATTTTTTTTAATTCTTCTTAAAAGATTTACTTTGTTCAGTTTTTGAATTTCCAAAGTGTATTCCTGAAACCAGTATTTCTGACTTTATTCCATGAGTACCCTTTTGGGGAAAGCAACAGATCCACTGGAGATACCCAAGACCTGGGCACATTTCACAAAGGAAGCTGAAGGCTCTGGTTCCTGACCTATTTGTAGCACAAGAGCAGATTTTAATGTGGGCTTTGCACTTTACAAAGCATGTTCAAATAATTTGGGTGTCGTCATGTTTTCCTCTTAGTAGCTACAAGAGAAGGTCCAAGGTAAAGGCTGCTGTCTATGGAAAACATTTCCTGCTCTAGTGAAGAGGAAACTTGTCTGAGTGATAGAAACTTGGGTTCAAATCCTTCAGGCAGAAGTTAAATTTGGATTTTCCAAATTCTGCACGTATTTTTTATCAGAATGTGAAAGGAAATAAATTCTTATTTACTGCATTTCTCTCTTTGAACATCAGACCGTAAGTTATAGCATCTTTTTTAAAGACAAAACTGAGTTAATGATATCAAAATATATGGACATGTTTTGTTGCTGAACTTGAAAAACTATAATGCATCTCCTTTAAACATCATGTCTTGAGCAAATAGACTTGCTAAGATAAATGATGACTTAAAGTGCCAAATTCAGATGTGAATGTGAATTTATTTTAGGTTTGGGTATCCTGAAGATACAGCACAGGTCATTCCACACCTGAATAGACCTCATGTAACAGAAAAGCCTAGGCTGTTTCCCCTTTACCACATCAATTTAAATTATATTCCATTTCTATTTGACTATTCTGTTGTTTCTTYGCTTTCCTTAAATTTTCTTTTATGCTTTCTGTGAATTATCAAAATTCACAGAAATCTGGTTTTGCATCAGTGAAAGTGGTTTTGATGTTCAGCTCCCCTTTTCAAATTAGTCCAGAGAATCAGCCAGACAGAGCTGTGTGGACATTAGAGAAGCTGACTTCAGGAATGGCTTTAACTCATCCTCATTTCAACATACCTTACAGAGCTTAAGAAGAGAACGGATGAAATGTAAATAATTAATTACACCAGAAACCAAGCTGCCTCTTTGCTTTCATCTCATCTGAAAAAAAAGTCTTATGGCAAAGTATTTTCCTTATACAAAGTTTGAGAGAAAAGCTGCTCATGGAGAGGTCTTTGATGAGGTATCTTGGCTTTCTGAGGGGAATAAGCAGGTTCCTCATGTGGGAAGTCTTCCTGAAAGTTTGCTTATAGTCATTCTTGTTTAGGAAGACACCTGAGCATGTACTTGATTGGAATTGCAGTTTTAGCACTTTCCAGGATTAGCCAGGTGCAGTACAGGTGCAATCCCCTCAAAGAAARTTGGTTTCTAAGTACACATGGACATGAGTAGAATCCAGAGGAATGAATGCAAAGAGGAAATCAAAACGAGTTGACTCTTGACATGTAGAAATTTCGTTGGTGTTATTCTCCGTGTTTCCATGGTGGTTCTGGTCTCTGTCACAAAGAATAAACATTACAGTGGCTGTTTTAATACTKCATCCTTAAGCTGGATAATATGTGATGCAGTGCATCTTCATGTCACCAGCTGAGGTGACCAGTGCCAGGGAAAGAGGATTCATCTCTACAGCTGCAGTTATAAGCTTCTCCTRTTAATGTGGAAACTCAGCTGTGTTGTCTTGACTGTTTTTTCTTAACTGGCTAAGAAGCTGACCATCTTGGATGGACGGAGACCCACAGTGGATTAATTGTTGTTGTATTTACTGTCCATTTCTCAGTCCAGGCAAAACAGAGATGTTTCGCAATGATTTCTTGATGACCTTGTATTTCTGTGACTTGTAGAGAGTAGGAAGCTTGAAAGTACAGTTTGTTTTACCATTTAGCAAAGTGTAATTGAGGTTTAAGTTCATTTTCCCTAGCTTAAATTCTCTTAAAGAAACAAATATGAGAGCAAATATTTTCACAAGTGTGGCAAGTCCCCTGGATTTTGACCCTGCTTCTTTTTTCTATTGAAACCCATCAGGAAACTTCCATTGACTTGAGGATCTTGTTTTGCTGTAAAGTATTCATAACAATTATCAGTGAAGTAAAATATTTCACTTTTCACTTGTAAAATAATAATGTTTRATATCATCAGAACAAAATATCTTGGAAAAGTAATGTAAAAATACAGCATTTGAAATATCTCATTTAAGAATTGGAATGAGCTCTCTCATTAGGAAAAAAAAAAAATCTTTCCATTAGTAAGAATCAGTTAGGAATTGCTGTGCCATCCAAATTCTTAATTAAAAGACAGTACCATCTTCTTCACCTCTTGCCCTGCCCTGTGTCTTACTGTAACATTTTTTTGCCACTGCCAAGTTTGATATCAAAAGTGATGTGCGATTCATGTCTGTTTCAGTGAAACCCAGAGAAATGAAACTGCATAGATAGGTTAGATTTTAATGTATGTAAATCTCCATGTGGACAGCCAGCTCTCCACACCTATCTTTACTCACCAAGCACAGGGAGGAGAGTTTTCTGTGCTGTGTTTCCAGGAGTGGATCCATGACCACACAGCTGACGATCCTGAGCCTGCCCAGCAATGTGTCTGTGACACAGCAAGTGCCTGATCCAAAGGCAGGAGCCTTTTTTACCCATGTGTGAGCAAAGTCTGTCAGACATTTCCTTTGCATGAGGGATGTCTAGAAAGGTGTGGGTAGTTGGCTGGAGGAGTGTGAGTGCCCTCAGTCTCTGGGAATGTGTCCTGAATATCTGGAACCTGAAACCAATGCAGAGAGATAAAGGGGGGAGCACATTTCCTATGGAAGGTAGCAGAAGTTTCGATCTGAAGATGTCTGGTGACATTAAACTGGGTAATAAAGTAGGTTAACACAACGTCAAGGAGCAAAGCTGAAATTGCAGTTCATTTTTCCTTTGTTCCTGGTAGAAAAAGAGGCACCTTTCAGTTTTAAGTGGCAGGGAAATATGGGTTTCCAGTAGCAGAATACACTCTGTGTGGATTTGAAATCAGCATACTCACAGTTACATTCTTCTCTGTATTTGCCACTCCCCATTTTACTTTTCAAACTCTCACATCTCTGGGTAAAAATTCTATCCATAGAATGCAGACTGCATTGGACTGGAAAGCAAATGTTCTGGCACATGCAATAGGCATTTTCCTAGGTCACTGCCCTCCCAAGGGAGCTTTACTGTGCACATAAAAATTATTATTTCTAACAAATAAAATATCTGGAGTGCATTGTAAYGCAGCAAATTTTTATTTCACAAACAAGCCATGATTTAAAAAGCAAACATGTTAATATTTTAATTTTAATACATCATTCCTATTAATGCATGTCACATTATAATGCCTTTGTAAGTACTCTGAGAATATAAAACAAGACACTTAAATAACTTCAGGAAATAAACTATGGTCTGTTTAARAGCAATATGCTGACATACCTGAGTACATATAATTGTGGTGTTCCACGTTCTTTAGTGGTGCTCAAGCTCCTTACTTAACCCAGGAGTCAGAATTTATTTTTAATGTGGRAAGGGACATCAGGCCTTGTGGTATGGAAAAAAACCTTTTGAGGAAGATAATAAAAATAAGTAGACAGCCAAAAAAAGAACAGGAAAAAAGAGTCAGCCAGCARAGAAATCTCTATTTTCTCTAAAACTATAGGACTGGAATAAGTACCAAAATTCAAGCTGAGATAGATCTTTAGAGGATGTTAAAGCAAATAGGAGAAGGTTCTTAGGATTTTAAAATTTAAAAAAAGAAAGAAGTGATCTTCTGTGAAATAAGAGTGGGGTGGCTATCAGAGATAATCCAGGTATAGCTGTCAAGCTAAATTATTACTTCATTGTTTTTTCTCAGTAAAGACAATAATGTGGATATCATAAGGAAAGCTTTTTAAGTCTCCTGTGTGATGTTCACCTGAAATTTACCATATAATTCTTGTCACTTGGGAAAGACATGTTGAGGCTGGAGGAGAACAGAGAGCACCAATGTCAGGGGAGAGATAGAAGGTGTGACCTGTGTACAAGCAGTAGAGCATGGGCTGGGAGGGAATGTGGTTGTTGCCTGGAGTCCTCTGGGATGATAAACAGTGCTGAAGGAGAAGCACTGCTTCAGCTCAGCAATGTTGTCACAAGAACAAATTTGTACAAATTGAAAATGGCTTTCAGACTGGAATTGAGAAAATGGGTTGCTAGTTGTCAAATCAGTAAGTGGGAGGAGCATGAAACAGAAAAAAACCAAACTGGTTTTTAAGATAAAGCTTGAAAAATCAGTGGAAGGATTATCCGGTGCACTTCCTTGTGATGACACAGGATTGGAATAGATGATGCAGCAGATGTCTCCCAGTCCATGTCCATATGTGAAAAGTAATTGCTAATCTTGTTCTTCCCTCTCTTTTCCTCTTTTGGCACCTAAAATGGAATGGGTTTAAATAGATGCTGTCCTATCATGACTGTTGAACTGGACAAGGATAATACAGGATTGTTTTCTTAGTGTGAAATATATCAGGTGAGGACAGCCACCTCTTCCTGAGCTGAATGATGGAAAATGTGTGTTTGCAGTGCTGGAAAGTGTTTTGTTTGTGCAGATTAAGTAGTTTGGTCACTAGTACAAGTTAGCATGGTTTAACATGTCTGAAGCTGTTCTACCTAGTTGTCATAAAAATGCTCATATGATTTTATGCATTCATTAGTTGATTCTGTTGCAGTTTAACTTCCCCCATTTTAGTCTTTTTATTTGTTTATTCATTACAGCTACTTAATTGGGGGTGAAAGGGGAATAACAGAATTATAAATAATAACCCTATTTCTTGACTTTCTTGTCTTCAAAGTCAAACTTTGATGTTTCAGTGGTAATAGAAGCAAGATATTAAATATCCTTTAGTTAGAACATGGAAATTAGACCAAGAATGTGTCAAATGTGATTAATTCAGTCTGTTTTCTGGAATGTTTCTGTATTGCTTTAAAAGGAACCGTATCATTCATGTAGATATAAGTTAAAATCTTAACAGTTCACTGTCTTCAGTGCCAACTGACCTTTAGTATGAGCAYGACATAACCTCTGTTTGGCTTTCCATACAGTGGAACTTGGCTGTGTGCTGGGCATGGCACCAACACCAGCCTTGTCTGTACAGTGGGTGAAGCTGTCATGAGTCACAGAGCAAATGACCTTGAGTGCAGCAATACATGCTTTATCAGAGGGACTAAGGGATGTATACCTACACATCTGTAGGTCAGGGAAATCGTTCTTATATGCCTTGTTTATTGTGTTTTAACGTGATCTTAGTGTAGCAGTGCTTCTGAAAGGGAGTATCTAAGAAAGCTGAAGTGGGTTAACAACATCCAGCTTACATGTGTGGCAAAGCAGATGCCCAAAATGCTTGTGTTCTAATCAAATCCAAAAATAAAGCATGAGGAGCTTGAAAACATGTCATTTCCAAGACTGCTAGACAAAGCAGGTCTGTTTTCTTCCACAGCTGAATGTTGCAGGGGGACCTAAATGTTCCCTGTCTGGAGCTGAGCAGCACCACCACCATTTGCACATGACTTTGTGAGCTTTGCCCAGCTTTCTGCAGGTAACATGTGACTGGGCAGTGAAGTTTCACAGGATGTTCTGGGTAATAACAGGAGAGAGGAGTAGCCCCAAATATCAGAAGATCCATGCCATTCTTTCACATACCTGAGGTCCCGTAGGTAACTGAGTATTGTCTTCACTAACTGTTTTGTTTACCAGGTGAGGACAATTCTGGAAGGAAGGTGATTACCTTCAGTTGCTGCCGCATGCCTCCGTCCCACCARCTCAATCACACAAGGTTGCTTGAGTAAGTTGCTTTTAATCTCCTGCATGGACTACTTTACACTTTATATATGAATTTCTGTTAGCTTGCTTCCTGGGGAACGAGCTTTCAGGGAGGAGGAGCAATAGGCAAGGAGTGAAATGAAAAAAGGATGCAAGACCTACTAGTGTTAATATTACGTGAATGAGATGTGGATTTGACTGGCAGCTAACTCACCTGGAGTCTCTACTGGAAGAAGCAATTCACTCTGTACTTGCTGTCTTGATTTTATTGACAAATTCTTACTGTATTTAAAAGGAATAATTCATGATGTGGGCCAATGAAAGAGTAATTCTGGTAATTTAGTGCTGTGTACATATATTCTCATGAATAGCTGTGTTTGCTTTAATTTGCTATACTTTACCTAAATCACTCAGGAAGAGTGTTGTTTAGTTATTTGCATTTGTCTCATAAATTTACCTGCATTACGTTCAGTACATTATGCTTAACTCTTTCATATGTGTATAATTTCAGGGGTTTTGTGTTAAAAGGGGTGCAAATATGTAAATTAACAACATTCTTCCTTTTAAACTTGCTGCAGCAAGGTACCAGGACATGTTTCTGCCTTGTAGTTTGTCACTGCAAGGAGTTCTGTTTTGTCCTGAGAGTCCTGTCGTTTTTAAGCATTTAAACCTATTTGGAGTTCTTGTACAGCCTCCATTGCCAAAATGCTTGAGCCCCTTTCAAACACCACCACTGAAAAGGACAAAAATGCTGTTGTTTCAAATTCTCGGAATTGGAGAGGGATTAAAAGACAAGTTACTTAAGAAATTATTTTGAGAGTGTGTCGCTTCACTTTTTATGCTCTTCACAGCACATTTTGCTGTATCTTAGACCACATCAAGTTCACTTGGAAAATCTGTCCTAAGAGAGAACTGAAGGCAAGTGTTGAATGTGAAGGCAGCAATATAGCTATCAAGTAATCTGATTTTAGGTAATTAGATTCAGATGTTGAATTCTGAGAAAAAGCTGTAGGAAAAGAGTAGGCCCTGATTGCTAGGTATTTTGTGATAAAGTCACTTAAAGAATTGATTTGGTAAAGCTTTTGTAATGTCCCTGCAATTTTGTTACAGTCTTGAAACGGGTAATTGACTGTAGAAAAATACTGGTTATTATATGCCCCCAAAACACTCTGTTATTTTTAAAAATACATGYTTTCTGGATGCGATGTAACAAGGAATTTACATGCTGTAAAATAAAACACAAGGCGCTCTGTTTGTAACAACCTCTTTTTAGGTATATTTTAGTTTCAAACTCTTAGTCTTGATTGACTGTTGCTACTACTTCTTCCATTAAAATGCCACTAATACTTAAATCAGGGATCAAAACAGCATTTTATTAATTGCAGTGGCAATCCTTTTCACAAGATACTTGCAGTCTAAGATTTACAGTACRCTGGGGGAACAAGATAAATGAGACTGTGGGAGTACAGGGTAAGAAGTGAAGAGTTTTTCTATGCAAAGGGAGATAGTCAAAGTGTTCTTCATACTTGCAGATAGTCACAGCCCAGTAAATGGCACATGGAACTATCTGCTTTACTGAATGAAAATCACTCACATACAATTAAGAGCAATAGTTGGGGCTGTTGCAGAATAAGAAGGCAGCATTGAGAATAAAATGAGAAATTTGAAATCTGACACAGCAAGARATGAGGCTAGATTGCACTGCTCCATCATTGCTTTATTTGAGTCATTGAGCTGTGTAATAGGCCATCCTGTGTTCTCAATTGTAGAAGAAAGAGAATGAAAATAATCTTAAACTGTACTGTAAAAGAATGAACACACAGCAATCTGCTTATAAAACATGCAGTACTGTTTCAAGATGGGATTCATAGTGTAGTTCTTTAAATTAATTTTAAGGGATTTAAATTAAATTTAAGGGAAATGGTGTACAAACTCAGTCCTCACAATGCAAACAAGGGAAAGACAAATATATTCAAGCAGAGCAGTTTAGCTAGGGGCAATGAATTTTTCAAGGATTTAGAAACTTTTAAATTGAGAGGAAAGCCCAAAAATATTCTTTATTGTTTTGAAAATGCAAAATGGCATTGTTTGCTTGTCTAAAAGGGATGACATTACAAAGGCTGAGAAAAAATAAAAGTTGTTTTTGGTTAAAATGCATCTCTTAAAACTTGGCAAACACAGTCCCATATTGTCTTCATTTTTAAGTGATTCATGAGCACCATAGTTTTTGTAGCTAAATATTTTCTTTAAAATTTCAGGCGTTGCAATGATGTGGAATTATTTACCACTAGAACAAAATGAACTTCTTAGATAAATATTTTGAAGCAAACATGAATTTGCAGTCACTAGGATTATGTGCAAAAATAGCACATTTTCTTTCCCAGTTACTGCTTCAGAAATCTTACCCAGTAAACTGTCTTAAAGCCAAAATGTTGTCTTTCTCCTCAGGTACTTAAAGTATACTCTGGACCAGTATGTAGAGAATGATTATACGGTTGTGTACTTCCACTACGGCCTGAAGAGTCTGAATAAACCATCTCTGAAATGGTTACAAACAGCCTACAAGGAATTTGACAGGAAGTAAGTCTCTAAAAGACTTGATCTGCTCTCTATAAAAGATTKTGTCATGTCTATAACTAATTTSCATGGAAGAAGTTAGGTGGATCTGWCCTGATCCACCCACAATTAACTGAGTTCACTTTGCCATTGCAAATTCTTGTTATGATGTCAGTGCTGTTGGTTCCTCTCTTAAGTGTCTGCCATGGTTATCCAAAGGTATGGAAAGACATGGGAACAAAACCAAGATCTGTGGTTGGATGCACCTGAGCTTTGGAGTATTGATGGCTACAGTTCAGGACTTCATGGAGTAGTAGCTGGTTAGGGTGTAGCTGGGGYCAAAGCTCTTGGATAAATTGCATTTTAATAGTGGAGACTGGAATTGTGATGTTTGTTCCCTGAAAGTGTGTGAAGTTACCAATGGAGCAGCCRGTCCCTGCTGAAGTCAGTCTTGTGCTTGTGGGCACCTTGTAACTTGTTTGTAAGTTGGCCTCGGGAAGGCAACATGACTGAATATGGGAGTACAATGTAACTGTTCTTTCTAGGACTGGGTGAAGGAGAGGAAAGGCAAAGGTCTGTTATGTTTTGTCTTTGACAAGAGGTCTGGACGGCAGTACTGGGTGTTGACATGCACTGACAATTCCAGAACGAAGCATTGCACTGTTCTCCTTTTGGGAGATTCTTAAGCTGAATTTAGAGTTGTGTTATGGGGAGAAGCAGTACAAGATCAGTGTCTTTTTTTGTTGGCTTTTTTTGTTGCCTACAAGTGCATGGTGAGACTCTCATTTAATCCAAAAATCTGTCTTTATTCCCCCACCCTGACCCAGAAAACACAGAAGGAATGGAAGACAGAGGCTCAGGTCCCTAGTCAGAACCTGTCATTTTATTAACAGTTGGAACTTCTTGGCATGCTGTCATTGACAACTCAAAGCAAAATTCCCAGCCAAGCATGTATGGGGTACTGTACGAGCCAGAGGGGGGGAAAAAACCAATACAAAAATAGCCCTTTTCAGACTTCTGGGGTCAAAGGAAAGGGAGGACAGACGGGACTACAAAGGACGAGAGTAATTAGCCAGCATCATGAAAGCAAATGTTGAATAGGAGTAGTTTCAAAATAATAGTTCTTGCTTTGAAGGTTCACAGCAGAGGCTCAATAAAGTCTTTTGGACATTGTGATCTAGGAAACTGAAGAACATAAACTTCAAGGTGCAAAACAAAGTTAAAATAGAAACRTTAGTAAAGCAACTCAGGTGTTTTACCTGCTGGTTTTTGTTGTGGATTTTGGGCTTTTAGGCACAGTAGTGCCAGTTGCACAGGGATAAGTTGTTTGCTTGTGTGTGGCAGTGGCTTTGTGAACACACACAGTGCCTGTTTCATTCACTAGTGTACGGGCCCAAGTAAAACCCAAAAGGAAAAATTCATGTAATTCCTGAGCTTCCTGATTCCCTTTTCCCCCTCTTAGCACAACCCATCTCAAGACATTTTTTCTAAGGAGTTCATGATTATATTTTCCCCTGATCATTGTCCCTACTGGGAAGCCAACTTGGCAAAGTAATAAGCAAAAACCTATATATGAATACAGGATATTCCAATATGGACGTCTCAATTTCATTTTGCAATACTATTGAATAAAGGAAGAGTCTTTTTGTGCCACCTGGTTTCCATTTCAGTTTCAGCCAACTGGAATCTGTTGTTTAGATGTCATGAAATGGCACTGTAGAATGAAGCAAAGCAATAATGAAGGAAGGTTTTGTTTCATACAAAAGGGACAGTGCAATATCAAATGACTAGCAGTTGGCTTCACCTTTAGTAATTTACTAGCAAAGCAGGACAAAATTAGTGGTAAATTTAAAGAATTAGATATAAATCCTGTATCTGAAAATGTTAAATTTTTTTCCAACAGGGAAGTCCTGCAAGCAGCAAAGAAAAGGGTATGAAAAAMGTAATGCTTTTAATCAGAGGTTTCTTTATAGATCCTTCGTCCTCCTATCAGTGTATTTTTCAAATTGCCTAATTTCTCTTCTGTCTCCATGCTATTAAATCTGTGAGACAGCAGACACTGTCAATTTGGCCTATTATCAAAACCAGCCACTTTTTAAAATTGACTTTTGTTTGTTTGATTGGGTTTTTTTTTTTCATTTTACATTCAATTTCTTCTGAATTAGGTCTTTTGAATGTACTTGAAAAGAATACTGTGTAATATGCCTGTAATAATAACTTTCCATTCAATTGTAGCTATTCAGTTCTACCATCTCCAGTATTTAACGTTTTTCTAACAATTTCATCTTCTTTTCCTAGGTATAAGAAAAACCTCAAAGCACTCTATGTTGTCCATCCAACCAACTTCATAAAAATTCTGTGGAATATCTTTAAACCTCTTATAAGGTACTTGGCTGTTCATTGAACACATTATTCCCATTTAGTTCAAGGATGGTTTGTTCTCCAATAAGTTGTTTTTAAAAAGGCTTGAAGTAAAAATATGTCAGGTAACAGCCCAATACYCATTTAAACTCTTGAACTAACAAGTAAGGTGAGCTTAAGCTTGGAAATGAATAGTGTAGAGTTCTTTTCTTTCTAAGAAAAGGGAGCCTCAATTCCTAGTAGTTTTACTGGTGTGTTAAAATAAATTTAGCTTTTAAAGCATGGTCATTCTGAGGACTATGAATGACTTTTTTGTTGTGTTTGACAGCACTTAGAGAAATGGAACTGTGTGCATGACTGGAGTTACTGGGTGGTGCAGTAAAGTGGATGATGAATGATCAACCTTTGGGGCTGATCAGAAGTGTTGGGATGAATAGGACTGACACTACTTATGTTCTCAAAGTTAATGGATAATCCCTGAAGTGCCCATAGGAATTTGAAAAGGAGGATATAATGGTAAAGGTGATGTATTTTACTGGGTGTTCTTTTCCTTTGCTTGGTAAAAATTGGTGCTACCCCCAAGGAACCACCAGCGATGGGATGGGCAGATACTGCTAAGTGCAAAAATGGTGGGGCTTGCTCAGCTTCTTCACAACTTTTGTCACTTTCAAAGAAATTCCAAYATTTTTCAAGTCATATTATGAATATTCTTGGGGCTGCAGGGTGGAAACAGCTAATCTTGAGAAGCCAGAATGAGCCAGACAAAAATTTCCACCAGAGAAACTTGCAATCAGTTCAGGTGCTGAGTGCTAGAAAGCTGATAAAGTAGAAAAGGGAAATTTAACTTCTAGACAGATCAGCTAAGGTGCATGTGAAATTTTTTWAAAAAGTAAATTATAGCTAAAAATCATTTCAGCATATGCTGTTCTTGAAGCAAGAAGACTAACTCTGGGTCTTTATTTTAACTGGCAGTAAAATAAATGTCACTGATCCAGTAGACAGAGCAGTGGTGGGAAAAGCGTGACAGAAGCAGAATGTCCAGTACCTGATGGTGTCTCAGGAATGGAGATRGATTTTGTTAGATAGATTGGAGATAGATTTTTTTTGTTATTGGTTTGTTTATTCCTGTTTTGCTTTAGGATGGGTATGGAAACTTTCTAGAAAAAAACAGTCCAAAAAAAAATAAAATTAACAAACCTCAACAATTAACCCAATTCTTGATGAACATGAAAAAAATTCTTGATGGGTGTGACAATACTCTGTTGAAACCATCTTCTTTCTCAGAGTTAGCTGAGAGCTCCTTGGGATCAGCTCCAAGCAGATGCTTTTGGGACACCAGTGATTTTCAGCCTGTGTATGTTAATTCCCTCAGAGGAGCCACAGGTGGACAACAGTGGTACTGTTTGACATACAGCAGTAATTGCCTGCTAATTCTTAAAAAATAAAGAGTTTACARGTACCCATTGCAATATGCTCATTTTCCCTGGATCTTCCTATGTCTAAGTTGGTTTTTTTTGTTGGAAAGTATGACACACTGGCATTTGAAAAATAAGTGTTCCTGATACATGTAAGCATTCATGTCTAGCATAAATAATTAATACCAATGCCCATCATCTTAGATGCATCCTCATCTTGACCTTCTGATCTCCCTATTTTCATCACAATTGGTTGTTTCTGTTTGTACTTGACTCTTACCACTGTGCACCTGGATACTTGTTTTGAGTGTAACTTAGTAACACTCTACTCTGTTTTATAGATCTCTGACCAAGAGCCACAAAGCTGTTTGTACAAAATAATTGAAAGTGTGAGCAAACTGAAAAGATCCACAAGCCAGAAAGCAGGAATCAGCTGAAGCTAGAGAAAAAAMCCTCTTTACTACTTAAAATGGTTTAATAGCCAACCATGCCTTTGCTTTTCAGGTTGACTGTAGTTTGGGTTTGTCAAAAAAGTTTGGGTTACTAAGTGTGAAACGGCCCATGTACAATTTGGCTAAATTATACTTTCATCAAAGACTAAAACTTATTCCTATTGTTAATTTACTAGAGTAGTACAATTTAAATTTTTTCACAGTACCTTTTCATTGCAGTTTAGACTAATCTTATCCTGGCAAATCATGCTGTTAAGTGTCAATCCAGTTCACAAAAACAAGGGAGAAAAACCCTCTAGACTTTTTGTTTCCTAGATTTGCTGAATTAGAGCCCAGACTCARTTGTAGATTGTGTTGCCAATAAAAACAGCAGATGTAAAATAGATTTCATTATTAAGAGGCATGTATTTATTTTTYAGTGGTCTGTTAGTACATTTGGTACCTGTTAACACATGACCTCCTTACTTTTACCTGACAATGTATTTGCTAACAATTGGATAAATGACAGAGTTATTTGAAGGAAGTATTTAAGCATACATTCATTTGGTAGTATTTAAGAAAATGTAAATACTTGAAATGTTTCAAGTTTCTGAAGTTGATTGATCTTCTTTCCAGTCCTGAAAGAAATGAGTAAAAAGGTAATGTGTTAAGTCAAGAGTATTTTCTCCAAGGTTTAAGATAACTGTAGGAAGACCATATTTCTATGAGCTAACAGAGCCAGTTGTGAAAATAATATACATATAGGTCGCAGTGGTGATGTAGCATTTCTAAGGAGCAGCACTTATTCCTAATTGCCCATGACTTTTTTACCTATTGTGGGTTCTGTGACATGYCCTCTATTACCAGAGGTGATTAGTTACAGAGTTGTGTGCTCAGCTGTGGCTTAGAGAGGATATTGGAAGTTCGGACTCTTTTGGATAAAAGACACTCTGGGGAGATCTGAAATTGTGCATGCCCRGAATGATATTCCTCGTGTGTTCCAAAAAATTCCTGTTCGCGAAATTGGGAGAGGCGACTGTTTGTTCCATGTACCGCTAGAGGGAGCACGTGCGTGCGGATTGGACAATCCAGGGATAAACTCCTCCGTGCCAGAGTTTTTCCCCAGTTTTACTATGGAAATAAGTTGCAGCAAAGTACACTTTTTACCATCAGCACCTACTATATTTCTTGACGCTTCATTACAGTCCAAATATTTTGTGTTGTGGAAAAATAAGACATTATTTCAGGTCATATATATAAACATGTCCCTGACCCTTGTTTGGACACCTCGGCTCGTATAGTTGTGTATTCTGGCTGAAACTCAAGACCTAACTGATGATACTTGGGGCTTCAAATTCGGAAGTCTGTTTTGTACAACCTGTAGATTTAAAAAAAAAAAAAAAAAGTATTCCTGGTGTTTTCTAGAAGCTATCCAGCCCTTTTGAAAAAGGGTAAAGCTGATGGCCCAGCACCTCAAGGGCTATACACTATCAATGCTTTGAAAATTTTACCAGTTGCTTAATTACTCTGTAGTTTATTTCTACAGCCCCATTATATTGTCTTTTTGCAGGGTGGAATACCTACATAATACAAACATGTTGTTCTGTTGGCTGGGTAACATTCTCCTGAAGGTTAACAGTTCTTTTAGTGAGCTTTCTAATGCTGTGTGAAACCTAGTTTCCAGTGTCTTTTAGAGAGATGTTTTTCATATCTGTGCAAATCACAAAACATTCAGATGAAAGTCAGTTATTTTTATTCAAATCAGACTCTCAGGCATGCACTGTATGTGTYTGATCATATGAAATGAAATAAATCTTATGTCTCCTGCTGCTTCAATTACAATCTAATTTTAAGTTGCATCAGCACTTACATTTTTGTAGAATTAGAAATGAAACCCTTTATAAGTGTTCCTCCCATGCTAATTTTTATACTACTTCGTGATTTTTTGTTGTTTTGTTTTTTTTTTCTTTTAGCCACAAGTTTGGGAAAAAGATCACTTATTTGAACTATTTAGCTGACCTGGGACAACATCTCAAATATGACCAGTTAAATATCCCTCAAGAAGTCATCCGGTACGTGGYAAATTTCATATGCATTGCCTCACTTTTTTCTCAGGTGGAGTTGYACCCTGATCACTGTATTCCAAGAGGAATCTATTTCTTCAGTGATTAAAAGTAATTTACCTGTTTATGCTGGGTTGGATTAGTTCTGAAAGCTGCATTGCCATCACAGACATATCAAAATGCATCAGGTGTTTAGTTTTCTACAGATTTGGAAAAACTCCATCTCTGTCATGGGRGCATTTTCTTAATATGATTGCTACTTCTGTGTGAGTGTTAGCAAAACCAATCTATATGCCACTGCTGCTTGTGAGCATCATACCATTTTCTTGGGCAAAACCGTAATCCTGACCTCTTTCCTTACGTATTGCAACAGACTGACTTCCTTTTATGAACAGCATTCCCAGGCAGCAAAGTGTTGATTGATTTTAAACTTTATGGATGTATCTATTGCTAGTGGATCCATTATGTTTGTGTGGTGTGTATTTGGGTGTGATAGGGAGAAGCATTTGAGGGTGGATGGGAGATGAAAAGGAAAAGAGCTGCACAGGGCTGGGATAGTCAGGCGCCAGTATTAGTATCAATAAGTCTTTCTAACATGATGCTTTACATGGAAATGCTTTGATGTACTGAYAGAAAGTGATTTTCTGTCACTGCTGAATGAAAGTAACTGGAAGCTTTGATTATGACTGTTACTGATGCCTGGTGGCTTTTTACACACCTTTTGTGTAAATATGGGATAACAGAAAATACCTTAGAGCTCTGAGGTTATAAATGGGATTGCATGGCTGCCAAAGAAAAGGGAGTTGTAATTCGAGGAGCAAAAATGTTTRAATTTTGCTGTTAAATTATAGTGTGATTCTATTTTTTGGACACATTTATTAGTATGCTCCACTGGCTGAAGTAAAAAGGCTCTTCTATGTCTTAAGTATTCCACCACAAATACTACTTWAAAATTTCCTCGTGCTGAAATTCTGTAAGACAAGGTTCTGTAAGACCTGCAGCATATGCAGGAGATCAGCATCACGAGCAATACTTGTAGCTGTCCACATATACAGTCTGTCATCTGCAGTGCACAGAATATCACTGAAATCTTGCTTTTTTTGCAGACACGATGAAAATCTTTGGAGGAAACAGAAGGGRAAACTTCCACCAGTGGTTAAGGTCCCTCCACCACGGCCGCCTCTGCCTACCCAGCAATTTGGAGTCAGCCTACAATAGTAAGCCAAAAGATTCCTACAAYATGTGATTTATGTGCCCTGCAGCTTTCTGTAATGTGCATATTCACCAGACAGACTGCCTGCAAATAATTTTTTTGTTATATGTTTAGTTTCTCCTTCTCTTTAAAAGCCACTAAACTATGAGGCCAGAAAATGGGTTTTATGAATTCAGGACAGGTCTCACAGTCCCTGACCTGCCTGATTTTCATGTTACAGTATCTTTAGGGTAGTCAGTGCTCTCATGGTTGCACAACTTTTAGTGGTGGACAAAAAATGTGGCATAGCTCCAAGCTGATAMATTGCTGGTGGATGCTGACAGTCTGGATGTGTTTTGGAGATGTTTAGATTATGGATTGCCAAGCCAAAACGGAGCTCCAGGCTCAACAGTGGCTGCATAAAAATACAATGGATGCTTGAACCTTTTTACATTGTTGTTTTGTTGCTCACACATAGTTCTGATGTTTTATGAGATGACTAAAATCATGCCCTTCCAGAAATGTCCTGATAGCTGTTTGCAGGGATTGTAGCACTGTATGCAGTATAAAAAACTGCTTACTTTACATGAGGAATGGGGTGGCAATAGGGCTTGCAAGATTCAATTTAATAAAAGACAACAGCAACAACAAAAACAAAAGACCACAAAAACTAGTYTCCTACCCACAGTAATTTCTGTCATCTTTCTGTTCTCAAAAACAGCTAAAGAATATTTTTCACATTCAGCAAAGGCAATTTAGGCTATCTGGTACATGCATTTTTTTCAAACCTCCTTCTACCCACAGTCTACTTTTCTGATTCTAATGATTCAGCTGAAAATGAGATTCAAACCAGATTTTTTTCTCTAGTTCAGTGTTAAGCATTAGTCCTTTCTAGGAGACATGAAATTAGTACAATCAATATCTATTGTGTAAGAGCTACTATGAGATGATCTTTTATGYTTATAAACTCTTTAGAGTTCAGCCTAATACTTGAAATGTGGCTAACTCATTTCCCTAATTCAGAGGATATCTTTCAGGTGGGCTCTACTGGGCCATTAAGGACAATGTTTTATGCCATGTTTTATTCACTCTTGCAGAAGAGATGGTGTGGCATCACCACTTAAAATTACAARTAAACAATCCCGTGTAACTTCTCAATTAGAAATAAATTAATTAATTTAGACTATGTTTGTAAAGAAAGGTAAAAGTGGAGGAGAGGAAATAATGTGTGTTGGAAGCTTTTAAAATCTGAAGGAAAAAAAATGGTATCAACTTTCATCTTGAGGAATGAATTGCTTCTGCTTATTCCCTCTCCTTTTATGTTCTCTGTAGACTATGATGGCAAAACAGCATTGATCTCCCACCTGTCTGGCAAAGGGGCAGGTTTGAAAGCTTCTTCTGGTTGAGAGGCTTTTCTCTTTYCATGAAGAGATCTGCAGAAGGACTGATTTTATTTTTACATTAGCTTGTGGGAAGATGTGGGCTGTGTATTTAGTTACAGTTAATAAAAATTGCACTGTCAGGGAAGCTGCTCAGGTAAAGCTACTAAAGGACAGCTTCTCKGTGGAGTCTTTCTTTAGTTTAAGAACAGAAATTATAGGGCACGTAGGCCCGAGATACCATCATATTCAGTATTTCYGGGGCGATGACTTTTATTCAGTCAGTAAAAAGTGGGAATGGGCTTCATCCAAAGCCCTCCTAGGTGGCCTCATTTTGCTGAGGTGTTTGATAATGGGATCCCAGTGATGTCTGGCTCTGGAAGGTGGTAAAGCCCCCCCCTTTAGAATGTGCCTCCCTAGAAGCAGCAGGCAATGCTTGCTCTGCTAACACTCCCTCTTGTAACTTTTTTATCAGTTTATATTGGTGGATGCATTTGCTTTCATGACCTATAATTAAAAACTAGAAGAGCAGAAAGTGCSTAAACATTGGTTCAAAATATCTCAGTTTTGTCCAGCACATGGGAGGGAAAAAATYCTGTTTTGTTAGGACAGCAAAGTGAAGCTGAAGGAAGTTTCCATTTAGACAGTGATAAATCAAYGAGTTTCCAAGACTAGTACCTTGCCTTGGAGGAATCAATGACATTTTTAACCTTKTAGACTTGGATTTTCAAAATTATGTAAGGCAACTGGGCATTTAAAAATCACGGAGGATCTATGAGAACTGGGAGTATAATTCTTGGAAGTGTAATCTATACAGAATTTGGTTTAATTTATAAGTGAACAGGAGGGCTTATTGTCAGGTTAATTCAAAACTTTTCTTCCTTATGTTACCCCCATCCACTCAGGATGCAAAATCTAAATTTAAAATGGCTGCATTTGCTGTCTTTAAAAAAACCCTCAGAGTCACCCTCTTTGTGGAGAGGWAAAAACAAACACACACCAAACTGATTTCATCTTACGTGTCTATCCAGCTTTACTTACATTTGCTTGTCTGGGATTTAAACATGTACTTTGTATTAGTCACAGATGTGAAATGGAAAACCTTCCTCATTGTGAGCTTCTGTGAGGAATCAATAATTTGGTCTTTGCAGCTTGAACTTGAATGTGGTAACAAATTGTCCTGAAGCTTCCACTGAAACTACACTAATTCCAACAATAATAAATGAACTTAGTAAAGGCATTTAAATCATCCGAAGTTGCCTTACAGGACATCTTCAAAATAAGGTGTGGGGGACCAAAACAGATAATCTCCTTCTCTATTTTAATTCTTTATGCCTACAGGTGTAGACCAGACTTGTCCAGTTTTCTGAATGACAGTCTTTCTATAGCATTTCTGAGTGGCTTGCCTGGTTGCCAAATTGTGCCTTTGAAGGTTTGATCTCATATTAAAAACAGTGGGGGTTTCCTTAAAAATATAAAATAAGACAACTGAAATTTATGTTCATCTTCATGGGAATATCAGACAAAACAATCCTCCTGAGGAAGTTATGTCCACACTTAATATTTTGGTTACGGTGGAAAGGGAATCCGTGCTCGGGTTTGATGTGTGCTGGTGGATGTGTCACACCGAGTGGGTGGGATGGCTTTGCACATTTGTTGTTCGTTGTGTCCTGCTCTAACTGGCTAATTCAAGCTTCTTATGTACAGATAGTGATGAGAGAAACAACCACAGTGAGGCAGCTGAAAGGTTAATCAAGCCTCACCTCAAGTCTTCAGCAGAGGGAAATGGCAGGGAATARTGTTGAAACAGAGCAGGCACAGAAGGATTCCTCCTTGGCTGTGTTGCTACAGCAAGAGTAATTTCCTGCTTTTTCTTCACGCAAAAAATGTGGAGCAGGAGGAATTAGCTATTCAGAATCTATTTACTTTAGTTTGCTCTGCATGTCAGGGGGAAAAATAGGATTTTTCTTCTACGAGCCATTAGTAAAGATTTTATGTTTATAAAGGCAAGAAAAAGTTATGTGGACTCCCTGCTTTCGTAGATCAGATAAGTAGAGTTAAAATGCGTGAATGAACTGTCCTAAATTCCAACAAAGAAATTAATAATTGACTCTATGGGCCAAGCAGCATCATTGTCCTGTGCTGTATGTTCTGGAAGCTCTGATAAACCCCTGTTGCTGCACCTGATTGCATCTCTCATCAAGGAAGGTCACAGCTGAGCTCAAATACAGCACACAGAGTTGACCTTGACTAGCTATTGACATTGTTCTGTTTTATCTGATTAGTTTTTAAATGTAAAATTAAATATCTTTGGTGAGAAGACAGGAAATGTTTTCTTTTTCTATCTAATGCCACGGATGGGGGAAAGGAGACAGAGAAAATGTTAAAAATTGCCACAACTGTACAGCTTTCGCTTGTTAAATTGTTATCATAAACGTTTCCAAGTGCTTTCCTTTTGGCCATAATCTTTCTGCTTGTCCACGCTGTGTGTGCATGACCAGGGAGGAGGAATGCATTGTAAACCAAACCTCCACAGGCCTCAGCAGCAAGAAAAKGAAAGGGAGAGAGGAAAAGCAGAGACAGAAATCAGCCAAGGATACCTAATGACATTTCAGTACTATGTGTGAAGGCCTTGCATGGAAAACTGTCTGTTGTCCAGAAATGACTCACTGGGTGTGTAACATGTTGCAGTAATTGTTCATGTATCCTACAGTGAGAAGTTCTTCTCCCTGGCACCCTGTTTACCAGAATAGATGTCTCTGGAATCTGACATTGCTGTGATATGACTGAGATCTGTGAATYATTTCCAGAAGCTGTGCTGAGCACTGTAGAAATGCTCTGTTATGTTCTTCACTTAAGCAGAAAGAATAAGAAAATACTTCGTTTCAAATTGCCTATAGCACTGCCTAATCCCCAGTGACAGTTTGCATTATCCAGCTCATCCCACTGTCCTGGACAAGGCAGGAGAAATATGGATTGCTTGGCAGGATCCAAAAGTAGAGGACAGAGGTGTCATTTCACTGATCTTTGAGCTGGCCTGATTAACATTAACTGAAGTAATGTCCCCATCATTTCATGTCACTTTAGGTCCAGTGAAGTGAAAGCTGTGCCCCACAATGTGAAATGCTCTGAAAATCCCAGCTCACCCCAGTGCTGCAGAAGCAGAGCAATCCTTTGCATGTGACTGTCAGGGAATAAATACCCTATTCTATTATAAAATACCATTTTCCTTGAGAACCTTGTTCATTTCACTGAGAACAGAACCTTTCCTTCAAGTGAAACTGGAATCCTGTAGAAAATGGTAGAAGTGTAGAAATTATACAACTGTACCTTTTTTCCCTAGAAAAAAGAAATATGATGTGTAGGGTTTACTATTACAAATTATAGCCTAGTTATTTGTTTTACCTCTCTGACAGATATACTAGTTCTCAACAGGAGCAAGTGCTGTAAATAATCAGTTTGCTATTTATACACTGAAACAGGAAACACATTTATGGGCAACAATAATAATTAGAGAACATTTTTAAAAAGCTGCTGGGTTGCTATTTGGTTCCTCTGGAGTGAGCAGCTGTAAGAAAGCAAATGCAATCAGTGCAACTTTAGAGAGGCTGAGAATGGGTTCCATGAGCTTAAATTGTCAATAATAAAGATGTAACAGCTTCCAAGCACATTAAAGTCTTGATGGTGTTCCCATTTAAGTAAGTTAGGCTTTTGCCTAATTTTAATAAAAGCTGCTCTGAATGTTTAGGGTTTAAATACATGAAATAAAATCCTTTGACGCACAAGGAGTATGTTAGAACTCCCCTTTTAGAAAAGCTAAAATTAATGTACATTTTTTTCYCCTTATCTTGATTTGCTGCAGGCTTTTCCTCACTGGCACCTGGAACATTGGCCTCAGTCCTGACTTCATCTCCCACCCTCTGTTCTTCTTTAGTCCCTTACTGGGAGATATCATTTCACTGGGGATTTCAGCTTTGCTAGCTGTGCAAAGAGACCCCAGAACTTCCTTCCTGGTGTGGTTTATTAGCTAGACTAGTTTATTAATGGGGCTGCACAGTCACTGTGTGTTTTGTTCCATGCTGCTTCTCTGAGGACTGGGTCATGAACTTGGTCCTGGTGGCAGGAGCTTCTCTCATGAGTGAGCAGGAGCTTCTCTCATGAGTGAGGTTTTTTTTCGGGAGGACTCATAGCCTCTGGTTTAGCTCTCAGAGGTCTGTGGTAATGGGGAACATTGAGGTGGGACTTGGTCTTACAAGTCAGGTCATAAATATTTCCTCTGGCCATTATCATGTCATTATGATGCTGCAGAGAATCATTGCTCCAGCAGGTCTGGTACTGTTTTGTATTGAAATTAATGGTGCCTTGCCAGTGTGTGAGAAAAAGAAGTTGGATAGCTTCATCTAAAGATTATACTTGCAGGCAGCAGCAAACAATGATAATTTCTAATGTATAAAAGACCATACTTTAGGATTATCTGAATTAAATTAATTCCTTGCTGTTAGTCTTTTCTTTTCTGTAAGTGTGTTGCATACATTATAGAATTTATTTGGTCAAATGTCTGAGACTGTCACATTGTGAACACGGTTTGTGAAATTTGGCTATATTTTTAAAGCAAAATTTCTGTGTTTGTTTACAGCAAGGAAAATTCCCCCTTCCTAAACAGTTCATGTTATGTGTAGATACARCAGTGTCCACAAAGTGATATTAACCCACACATCATCGAATTTTATACACTTTAGATTCTGATATGGTATTTTGTTGAAAAGGAGCAGTCAATGGATTGATATTTACTAAGGCTCACAGAAGAGCTTTGGGCTTGTGCCATCCAAACTCGACAGAGGAGCAGAGCTTTCCCAGACACTGSAAGCTTTTAAAAATCATTGCTTGAAAGGATAGAAACTGTAGCAGGGATTCAGTTTTCTCTTGCCTTTGGTGTGCTGGTGCATCAGGTAGTRTTTAGATGGTGAGTAGTTATGGGCTACTCCTTACCTTATGAGGAAATATGAGACAAAGTGGTGAGGGGAGAATATGAAAATACTCTGTAAGGGAAGTGAGGTTGTAGTGGGTATAAGGAAATAATCTTTGATTACCAAGATATGGAAAGAGGTGGGACATAGGATAGAAATCCATAGCAGAGAAGAATAACTTCATTAGTTCTGCAGCTTCCTTTTAAACAGCAGATTGGCCTAATACTTGAAATAGTAGAGAGAGCTCTGGGAGGTGTATCAATGCATTTATTACAATCACATAGCAACTTGCAATGTTTCCTACAGCACAAGGGGAAGTGATGCAAAAACTGTAGTATGGGAGAATCTGGATAACAAAACAGAGATACAAACCTTAGTGCTGGGTGGTGAAAGCAGGAAAGAGGAGGAGTAGGACTGGGTGGGCAGTGAAACCATGAATGGAAGACATTGTCCTAGTCAGTGACAGCATTGTGTCCCTGGAGTGATGAATGGAATCAAAATATTTGATGGCTTAATAACCAAATAGCATGAAGGGAATTCCCATGTCAGTTTATGATAAGAGAGGCAAAACCACAGAGTCATTCAGTATCTAAGGCATGATCTTGCTCTGAGTCTTCCTGTTGGAGGATCCCCTCACTGCCCCTGTATGCAAAGCTGGGAGTGACCAACCTCTTGAGCATGGAGACCCAAAGTTAACCAATCTACTTATCTTCTAACTCTTGGCAAGCACAGGGAAAGAAACAAACACATGGGAGAGAGATTTACTTCCTTATCCCTCCATGGTGTCTTAGTTGCTGTAACATTCCTTTTGAAGTAGTTTTGACAGTAGTATAAACTACTGTTTGACATGTAGTATAAACACAAAACATAACACTGGATTGCTCTTTCCATGCAATGATGTTACAGAAGTTGTATCAAGTACAACTCTAGTTATTATCAGTTAATTTATTAGACAGAAAGAGAAGAAATCACAGTACTTGGACAAGAAAAAGGCCTTAAGAATCATTCTCTTCTGCAGGTACATCTTCAGCTGGTAGCACAAAGTCTACTCTAAAATCTGAGGTTGTTGGTCTGTTATTTTGTTGTTGATTACTATAAAGTGTAACAGAATGCTCAGCAGATACTGAACATCTCTTTTGCCAAACTGCCAAAACCTTTTTTTTCTTTTAAATAAGGAAGATAATTACAGAATTTTCTGTTGTCTAGATCCAAAAAAAATATTGATATTTTTGCCTCAACTGTTCACTCACAAAAGGGAAAGAAACCTAATTTCAAATAATTAAAAGCATTAATAACCTCACTTCATTGCTTTGCTTTCAAAATAAATACTACAATATCCTTTACATTATACATACGCTGTGGCTTAAAAAGAAACAAACGACAAAGAAAAATCTGCACGATAAAAGTTTCCTAAACTTGCAGCATCCCTTGACCAAGACATAACTTGAAGCATTTGCTGTGACCTCCTTCCTTGCCTGGAAACCCTGTTCCACCAACAGTGTCCAACCAAATCCCATCAGAGGTGCCACCACCAGCCTGTTAACACAGCTCAGCTGGGACATGCCAAGGGCAGAGAACTAAATTAAGCAAAACAAGTCTCAAGCAGGGAGAAAGTGAGCTTGGAATATCATTCTGCTGCTCTGTCCTTGCTTCCCTTTGAGCCCAGCAGATAGCACTTATTTATTTCTGGGCACAGGGGCAGTTATACAGCTTTCCTGGCAAGAAATTCGTGTTTAGGAATGGCTCTTGGGATAGGAATCCAAGTCCCTTGTTTCAGTTTTTCATTCAGTGCCTGTTAGAGTTCTGAAGAAATCTCTTCTTTGGTACAGGTACCTTCACTTGTGAAATTTAAAATTTAATGTATATGTGCTCTCAGATTTCTCCCAGGTTTTTGCTCAGACTGTTCTGTCTTTTGAGTCTTTGTCTATAAATGCCATTTAAAGGATGTTACTTTTTCTTTTTTTGTTTTTGTTTTTTCCTCCCTGACAGTATAAAGGACAAAAATAAAGGCGAACTAATCCCCCCAGTAATGAAGGAAACTGTATCCTATCTAAAAAGTAAAGGTGAGTTCTGTGTCAAAAAAGAATGGTTTTTTTCTGAACAATAGCATGAAACTATTTAACACTCAGTATTTAACACTCCATGCCTGATACAGCAAAGATTACAACTACACAGGATATGTTTATATCCTGAGAACTGGAGTGGCCATTGGGTGCTGCCATGAGAGGATGGAAAATAATTATTATCAGATTATTGTCTGATTTAAAAAAAAAAAA
>QVAJ01000181.1:1463245-1477070 GCA_003546035.1 Mixornis gularis
TWWTTWAAAAAAAAAACAAACCCAAACCAAGTGCTAAACAAGGTTTTTTTCTCTTAGGATTAGCTAGGAAACAGCAAATCTGAGGAGTGTCTTGAAATATTGTAAACCCATATAATAGTGTTTGAATTAAGTAGAATTTCCAGTAAAAATCAATGTATTCTAGTTTTTGCTTTCAGTATTCAAACTATGTGTGGATTAGTTTGGGTTCATTTTAACTATTTCCACCAGGGTTTGGTCTGAGTTTGAGTTTATTTAAACCCTAAATGATAAATTACAAACATTTTTAAAAACTTGCACGGAATAGGCTTCACAATTGGGAAGACAAAAGGAGGCAGGCAAGAAAAGCATTGCTGCTCAGCTTTWGTGCTGATTTTCAAGAGAAATCCTGGCTTCCATTAGGTCAGTGTGAGATAATGTCTGTATAATTGAGGATAGACTAGATTGACATTTGCCCTCATTGCTAAGCTATGCTCCTTTGTGTTTTAGTTTATCTCAGGGTAAATAAGAACATTAAAAAAAACCGGCCACTTCATTTTGTTGTGTATTTCATACCTTCAGTGAAACTTTTTAATGATGGGTATGGGAGAACAAGAGAGATATCCAGTGCCCCTTAGAGTGTGCAAGTAGTGGAGCATCTGTAAGGATGCTTGTGTACAAAACAGCTGGCTCCTTRCCCCTAAACATTTATGATTTAACTTCAAAATACCTGCAGCAGCCAAGGCCAAGTGCTGCAGTGGGGTCGTTTCTGCTGTTAAAGGTGATGAGCTCTGCACTAGGTGAAGAGTTGCTAACAGACCTTTTGTAATACCTCATGGTCCAAATTCAGGATTTCCACTCAGACCCATAAAGGTCTTTGGATGTGCTGTTGCCAGAGTGGTGCTGATTATGGGAACTTTGCAGAGGTGGCTTCTACCAAATATTATGGTTGAATACAGGGAATGTAAAYAGCTCACTACTAAGATTGTTGAACACAAGTGAGTGGCATTCCTGTAATTATAATCCTAAGAGGATAATTAGAGCTTGTGTAGTTTATCAGTGCATGCCCCATCTGCAGATGAAAGCCAGATTTTTTTGTGTGTGTGTTTTAAATTGTTATGAAACAATTATCCTTCCATATACTTAGTTTATCTTAATGGGCAAATACCTTTACCTTACTAATCACAGGAAGCAAGAGACCTATAATGAGGATGAGTGTGGCASTAATATTATTACCTCTTACATCTGTTATTACCTAGAAATTAAGTGAGAATATCGCCACTAAAATGTTAATTAAGTTAAACTTTTGCCTGTGCATATGAGGAAGGCTTTGCATTCTGGTACTTTCTTGAGCCCATTTAARGATTTTAAAGAAACAGAAGGTTTATGACCATCATTATGTTGTGTTAGTGGCCAGTAACTAGTTATTCTTGCATTGATCTGACATAAAACCTCTATGTAAAACCTCTATGTCTTGCTTTTGTTCTTTCTGGGTGTTTTGTCTCATCACTGCTGCACCAATTTCATGCTCTTCTCCCTCAACAATTGCTGAGCCAGCTCATATACCCACAGTTTTCTGAAGCAGCAACACCAAATGAACAGTAGAGAAAAAAAAAAAGCAAGTTATGATGGTTATGGTTAAAAAAACCTCCAGGGTTGCCTCGTCTTCGTCACTGCAGGAYTTCTCCCCGATGAAACGTTTGCCGTTCTGAAAGCAGCAATCATCCTTGAGTTTTCTCCTAACCTTGTCCACCTYTGGCTAAAATTTCATCTATTCAGGGCAGTGTCAGCACAGCTTGGAAGGGGTGGACTCCAATGTGATGAGACTTCTTGTCCTACTTTGTGCATCTTCAGAAATCAGTGGCACAGTAGYGCTGGCCACTGATACATMGTCCACTTCAAGCATTTCTTAGCTRAACTATCTAATTTTTTTCCCCAGCTTTCAATCCTTCTGTGCCCCCAGGAAGGAGGGTCTGAGGCTCTGTCAATGTTGTTTTCCAGCTGAGCCCAGAGCTGTGATATACCCTATCATAAAGAGATTTCCACAAACCAGATTTCTAAAGAGAGATTTCTTGTCAGGTAGAGTGTTTTTTGACATTCCCAGCCAGCTGATTCTTGAAAGCCAAGGACCTGCCATGCCAAGGCTGTTAAGTAGTAGGTGATAGACATGCTTTTTTTTGCACTTTTGATTGTAGGGGTGCAGGTATCTGTTGTACCTGCTGTCTGCTGTGATTTTAGCTCTCTCTATAAATCTGGAATATCTCAGTTGTGCTGTCTCCAGTGAGTGCTGGCCCTGTGGGTTGCTGACAGCCCTGGGAGGGTGACTGGCAGCATTGTTTGCACTCCAGATGTGGCCGTAAGCGCAGTGAAAGCTTCAGCTCGTCTTCTGAAAGTGACAAAAATTCACTGTCATTGCCCTGGTTCATTTGATTTTGGCAGAGATTTCAGCCTTGCAGAGTTAGCAGGAAGTGGGATTTGGTTTTCACCCAGGGTGAAGTAGTTCCATGCAGTAGTTCCACTCTTTCTTCCATTGCTACATTTTCACATCTGTGTAGTTGAAATCAGTTTTGGAAACTCAGATCACAGAAGCTTCTGCAAAATCCTGCTTCATCAGCAGTTAGGATTTCTTGAAATATCAGTGACCCTGTGGCATCCATTCTCCACTCAGACTCTTATTTCTTGAGCAGCTCTGGTGCAGGAGCTGTGCTGCTATTCAGAATAGGCACCTGCAGTGACAGAAGGAATTCAGATGCTCACTCTTTGCCATTTCTCTTCTGAAAGCAGAAGAGAAATGGCAAAGAAATTAACAAAGGTTTTTGATGCCAGCAACCCTCAAATCAAGGATGATTGAAAGAAAAAGAATGTAATTTTCTTGTCTGCCTTTCTTTGACAAGTTTCCAGCAATGTGACAGGATGTGTTGCTTTAATTTATCTTTATCAGTTTTGATTTTCCGTGTCTTTTTTTGTGGGACAACAAGAAAGGGGGGCAAGTAGGAGGAGAGMTAAGCATTTTTAGCAACAATAAATAAATAAATGCAGTGTGACACAGTTGTGTCATGGCACTGTGAAATTTTGTCTACTCTCGTGAAAGCCATCTTATTTCAATGTGGAATGAAATGCATGCCTGTTTTGATTTATGATTACTAATATTTAAATAATTACTTGCAATTGCATTCTCAATTGCAGGATCGCTTTATTAAATATAGATGGCTTCTTCACTAGTCATATACTACATTTTTCTGTATAGCACTTAATATTTAGAATAAAACGTCACTCTYTTTGATCTGAGTTTAGTGCAGGGTAGTAAAAGTCCATTGATCTCTATATCTTTTTTTCTGGTGAAGGGCAGAGAGCAGTTTGTGTGGATTTCCTCATCACAAGCTCTGCAGTGATGATAGAAACTAGTGACATGCAGTGTTCATCAGAGTCCAGCTCATGTCCCTCATCCCCTCACAGTGCCCTGGCACTGCTGCTCCAGGGTGGATATTCTGCATGGACTATGTTATTCATGCTATTCTTGGCAAAATAACTTGTACACACAGGGAAAAAAAAAGTCTTTTTACAAAGACAGCTGTAAGGGGTCATGCTGTAAACAGGATTTGATCGAAGAACACTGCTAACAAAAATTAAATAGACCGCTTCAAAATTATTTCTTGGTAGGACGAAAGTGAATGCTTTGAGAAGAAATGATCAGGATTGCCTTCAGGCAATTTTGTTTTCTCATCCTATGACTCAGGTGGTTTTTAGCACGCATTTTGTCTGCAAAAAGGAAGACACAGTGRTTAATTTTATTTTAGTCTGCGTGAGTTGTGTTGGCTTAATTATGGTAGTTGTAAGATCTAGGTTGCTTTTCCCCCAGTGTCTGACAAGGAAGATTCAGGGCTGGAGGTGTTTCCAGGCTTACAAGGCTGTGTACTTACCCATCACAGTCAAACATCCAAGGAGAGGCATTAGGTSCCTTTCTTCCTTCCTGTCTTGGGGTGGCTCTGTGGTACTGTATCCCCTATGGTCTGCTTTATGCCCAGAAATGGGTCCCAGAATTGCAGCTAGGSCCGGGAGATTTTGGCGGTCTGTGTTCGAACACAGAGACTCCCCGTGCTCGCTCTGGGCCCTTCTCAGGAGAGAGGCGGAGAGAACACACGCTTTGCTTTTAGCCAGCTTTTTTTGTTAGCTGAGGCAAGAAGATTTCCCCGGGRCTGTGGCTTCTTCTTCTGGAAGTGYTCAGCTTAGTTCTGGTGGAATACCAGAGCGTCCCCGGGATCCCCACACCGCGGCCCGGCGGGGGAAGGCCGCGGGAACGCCACATCCCGGCCCCGGCCCTCAGGGAAAGCTGAGCAGAACTCTAAACTGCACCGGCTTTCTCTGCAGTGAGATGGGTTTAATATCTGACATTATTCATTCTTGTTCCCCTGCCTGTGTGCAGTCTGCTTGTTAAATAAACAGATTTTTTCACTTTCCACCAAGAAATTCCTGTCGCGGTGGTGGGGGAAGGGCGTGCCCAAACCTATTTCTGCAGAGGAGATGATGCCCCTTTCAGGATGTTTCCTCCTAACTTCTCTCAAACTGACACACTTCCCCATCCCTTGTTATGGGACCCTTTTTGGGGGCATGTGCTAATGCTGTTTCCATGTTGTGTGACAAGGGAAATGCCCTCTCTCAAATCATGGATTCAGGGAACTTTCCTGTGACCAACTTAAACACAGAGAGCACTAAGAGCAATTAATAGATTTCCAAACTTCTAAAGCAAAGTGTCCTTTTCAGTTCATGTTTCTCCCAGTTCATCGCTGTACCCAGGCCCATTGTTTTCCCCCATCAAGAGTATAATTGCAGTTGACCCATATTTCTATTTAAAGAGACTGAAGTTAGAACCCTAGATTGGTTTAGGAATTGATCTAATTTCTTATTTTCTGGTCTGAGCATCTTATACATACAAAAAAAAAAAAAGGAAAAAAGGATGTGACTCTTGACGTTGCAGTTCATTTACTGCAGAAGAATATGGCTTTTTCTTTTTCCCTAAGAATTGCACTAACCTACATTTTAATTATGTGTCTTGTAATTTGGCTGGGTTGCCCACAAATGTAAAAAGCACTGGGTATATTTACTTTGGTAGTTGGCTTGTTGCCACCTGTGATCAAACAAATTGCTGTATATTGATTCAGTTTCACCTGGCATGGTAAATGAGTTCTGGAAGAAGCACAAATATTGCCTGTATCCCAGCTTTTTGCAGAWGAAGATAAAAGTTGCTTTTCCCTCTCCAAAAACATAACCAGCAAGAGCTTAGTGTTATGTGCCATTACAGTAACACTGATGGGATGCAGAGCCAGACGAGTACAGCTGTTGTTTGTGCTACAAATAAATGTCTTTAATAAGACTCTTGAAAGCTTAGSCAATAAAGGCATAAACCTGTTAATAATTGATATTTATTGCATTGTAGTCCTTACAGCGAGATTCRCGTCAGATAAAAACATTAATTATTAACTCAATTCCTGCAAACCAAATTGGAAGTGTTTATGGATATCCATTTTCTGAAAGAGTTGTTTGTACAGAACACCTCTACTCCACTGACAACCAGCATAAAATTCCACAAATTCTCAGGAAACAATTGCTGAGGACAGTGCCTTGACAAGCTAGCAGTTCCCAGCTGCTGCTTCCCAAACTGTGTTTTTAGACAGGTTGTACTATAAATCTAAKGGAACAGTTTTACTACAGTGATGTTATTTGCTGCAACTTTATTTAAGTGAAACACAATCTGATGGAGAGTAAAGCCAGGGGTCAAATATATCATATTTGGTTCYTTTAGTAACCACACCTGTTAAGAAGCTTAGATGTCGTAGTTTGAGATGCACTCCTTCCAGAACTGAGTGCATGGGCTGAAATTTTAATATTCAATTCAACAGGCAAGGGCATATATTCCTAGGAAATAACTAGGATTGTGTTCAGCTGAACTCCAGCCAAACCTCTAAACCTAGTCAGTGGAGCACTTTCAAGCAGAGCTTGGAGTCCTTGGCAAAAGTCCCTGAACTTGTCTATGAAAATGTACTTCAGTGGTATGTTATCAGTTCTTTTAGAATACTGACCTAAATTCATGTGAACAATACTTGATGATGGGTTCATTAAGGAATTTTGTTACTATTTACTGATTTTTTCACGTATGAAGTACATCTGGACCTGAGTAAATTTGCATGAATCATTGAGTATTCTTCATTAATGTATGACTCAAGTTTTCTGGAGCACAGTAAAGATCCTTGATCATGCAAACAAACCCRCGTGTACTTTCATTGAAATACTCAAATATTTCAGTCTGGCTACTTACCTGCATGAAAAAATAAAAAAAGTCAATCTGGTCTTCCTCACTCATATATAGAAACATAGAGTAGTGCCTCCAAGGCTGTGGGTAGTCTGCCAGCCTTCTCAGAACTGTAATTTTATGTTTTGTCAGACCAGCACAGACTAATATTTTAGATTACTCTGCTTCCCGTAGGAATTTCCAATTCAGATGACATGTGAGTGAAATTACRTTATGTGCTGGGTGTGAGGAACAGCATAAACTGGAAAGAAGGAAAGGGAGAGAGAAATGAGAGTTTTATCAAATGCAAAAAGCAAGAACTGCCACAAGTCTCAAGAAAAGCAGCAGTTCTTGGCCCCATCCTATTTTGCATAATAATTGAGACAAATTATTTACCTTGAAAACGGAGGTTCAAATGAGATCCTTTTTCAACACTTTCCTTCTCTGGATGAAGTCAGATTTCAGTTAGTCCACAGTGTTAGGTAGGCATCTTTCAGGAGATTAATGACAAATAATTGAGAACTGCCTCAAGACTAAAATCAGGTATTTCAAAATACCGTGGACAGGCAGAGTATTGAGTCCCAATGGCTTCCAGAGAGGTGGAAGGAGCAATGGTCTGCACCAAAATACCTTTAAACAGTTTCTTTTTAAAATTTATTTTACAGTTGTTGTATTTCTAAATTATTTTTCAGGACTACAGGTAGAGGGCCTCTTCAGGAGGTCAGCCAGCATCCAGACAATCAAAGATGTGCAGAAACTCTTCAATCAGGGTAAGCTATCACCATACCACTGCCAGTAGCAGTGTGAGKGCTTTGTTCATCCTGGTTTTGTTGGTGAAGCGGAAATGCAATTTCTTGCAATTGATTAATCAAAGCCGTCTCTAACATAAAATAGTAAAAGCACTAGTAGAGAAACCTGAGAGATAGGAATAGGCACTTAATGCTTACTGAATAGCAAGTCATCTCTTGATGTCATACCAGAGCTGGAAAAACATCTGTAACAGCTAATGAGGTTTGAGTCAAAAAAGGTGTATTTTTTCACAAAAAAAAAACCCAAAAAATATTGAGTCTATGCACTTACTGTAGTTACAAAGCACAGAGTCCATGTGTCATCTTGCCTCTGATTATGGCAAAGAGATATAATTTTACCTAATASTTTATGAAATGTAGTGTAGTAATTCTGAAAGTCACTGACTTCCCTGTGAAGTCATTTTATGAATAGCTTTTATGAGGAGAACTTCTTTTAGGAAAATTAATACATTTATTCCTGTGCAAAGGAAAAATGCAARAATAAAATATCAGGAGTTACCAGCAGCAGAAGGCCAAGAGATTTTCTGTTCAAAATGTTGGGTGAAACAGTTTCTAAGGAGTAGTTTGAAGAAAAAGTAAAACATATCATTGAACACCCTTTTTGCTTCTTCTTCTCCATTTAGGCAAGTCGGTGAATTTTGATGATTATAATGATATCCATATTCCTGCTGTTATCCTGAAGACTTTCCTTAGGGAACTCCCTGAGCCATTGCTAACATTTGACTGCTATGATCATATCCTTGAAATCACGAGTGAGTGTGTATATACACATATTTGTTTGTTTATTTTTGTTTGGTTTGGGTTTGGTTTTGTTTTTATTTGGGGRGGAGGGTTGGGGGTTGTGTTTTTTCTTCATTGCTTGGTTGATTGGTTGGTTGGTTTTTTGGTTTGTTTTGTTTTTTTCAGTGCAACTATTCCCATAAGATGACATCCTGGGGAATAAAGGATTTAAAGCTCTGAATTATAAAAGTTTATTTTTGTAGCCTTTGCTGGGGAGTAGGAGTTTATAATGCCAATTTATAGTGCCTTTTAATGCATGGGGCTGGAACACCTGAGATACCAGAATATCTGGGAGTTAGTACCTGCTTACAGAGAATGAGATTTTGCCATCCAAGCTTTAGCCAAGCTATCAGGGAACCCAGAGGGCTTCCAGTCACAAGCATGCATTTTCCAACCTAAGGATTCATCTGTTCACACAATATCTCAGGGCATTCTGAAGGACAATCTGTTCACAGGAAGGTGATGGAAATTGAGGGGTTAAGGATTGTCACTCAGAACTGGAAAGAATAGGGGAAATTTGGAACACGGAYGTATGAATGTTAATTTTTACTGAATTAATCTTGTCCTGACTTTCTGAATGGGCTATTTTTACTTTGCGAGAGAGTAAAAAATGTGAAAGATCTGAATAATCTGAGGGCAGTGACTTGTCGAGGAACAAGAAGGTTTTGCTTGGCAAAGTACCTGTGAAACATTCATCCCATGTAATTKTCGTTTACTTGCGTTTTCAGTTCTGACAAAATATCTTGAAAGGTGGAGTTTAAAAGGATTACTCCTTGGGCTTTCCTGTGTGCACGCAGTGTGATGTCTGCTGTATTTTACTGAGATGATATCCCAATTTTAAAGGATCTTAAGCTTGAGAGCTAAGCTGGATCACAGCAAAGTGAATACAGTGCAGAAGGCAGCTTTGAAGAGGTGTGATCATGGATAGCTGTCTTGGGATGATTTGAAAATTCTTGTTCTTTGTTCTAGAAGTGTGTGTGTGTGTGTGTGTGTGATGTATCTATTACATATATTAACCTGAAAACCCAGAAGTACAGTATTTCTGCTTTACAGCAGACTAAAGTGATAGTGAAACTTTCCTCTTTACTGTCTCATTTGAATTTTTTTAAGTGTTGTTAATGGGAGCTGCAAAATAAATTAGCTGAGTGACCGACTTAAAAATTAATAAAGCCTTGAAGTTTATAAAAAWATTGTAAGTATAAAAGTGTAGATATATAGTATGTATAAGTATATATAGGTATGTAAGCATAAAAGAATGTAAGTTTGTAAACTTATAAATATAATAAACTTCTAAATACAATAAATGTAATGGACTTATTAAAAGTTTGTAAACTTATATTAAAAGTTCATAAAGAAGTTTATGAAAGTTAAAAGAGTTTATAAAGTTAAAAAGTTTATAAAGTTAAAAAGTTTGTAATACTGCAAGCAAGATTTCTTTTACCCAGGATTGCTACACTTCCTGCATTATTCAATCTGCAGAAGGCTGACAAAAATCCTTCTTGGGACACAGACTAGTGTGTTTTATGGGAACTGATAGTTTTGCAGTAGGAAAAATGTCACCACAGTTTATCACAGTAGAGCTTCATGCATTTAATTCCGTGCTTTAAGATCACTTAATGTGCTGAAATTTTGTGCATGCACACACATCCATGTGCAGACCTCTCAGGGAGAGAAAGAGAAATGCAACAGATGSAGAAAAAGTATCAGCAAAAATGGTCTGCTTTAGGTTAGGCATGATTGGGATAATCAGATCTTTCTCCAAATTGTTGTAAACTTCCAGTATTAAAATAATTACAGTATCCCAGGGGGAAGAAAAAAGGGTAACTTGGTACAGTATTTGAAATGTGAGTGTCAGTGTAATTCTCAGTTGGGCTGTCTAGATGATGGAAGAAATTTGGGGTGCAGTTCTGGTTTTGCACATCTGTAGAAATGAACCTGCTCAGGTTCATCTCTAGAAAATTCTCAGTCACTCAGATGTCCATCTCATTAATTTTTTGCCAAGGCAAAAGAATTTCCTGCAGAATGACAAAACTGGGATTTTTTCAGTTAGTAGATTTCCAAAATAGCATTTTGAGCAGGACTATGTCTCACCAAGAATAAAATCACAGAATAAAAAGTAGATGTCTCAATTCAGTGCATGGATTCAAATCAAGACCTTTCCTGTGTAGAAAACAAAACCTATTTTGGCTGTTATTTTTGCTGCATCAAGAAAATACTCTGGACATCTGGCTTAGTCCTAGCCAAATAAATGATAATACAAAATATGACAGAGGCATTGAGAGGAGTAACCCTCACTATCACAGTGGTTGTGGTTAGTAGAGCTGAATTTTGTGATCGGTTTCACAGATGATTATAAAGTAATTCCAGCAGATATAAATAAGGTATTATTTCTTGGTAATATTGTGATGCTTCAGAGTTAAGAATGACTTTGACATTGCAGGTGTGGAGAGCTGTTTACGAGTCACCAGATGCAAACAAATCATTCAAGGACTTCCTGAACACAATTATGTTGTGCTGAAATATCTGATATGCTTCCTCCATATGGTGAGTATGGGCAAAATTTTCTAAGGTCTCAAAATTTCTAAATTTGCTCTTGTAAATTCAATATTTAACATCTCCACAGAAGGGAAAACAGAATACTTTAAATAGTCTGGTGAGGTGGTTGTGCAATACTTAGATCTATTTCCCTAGACCAAATCTGGGGGACAGAACCCTCCAGTTGAGGTATGAGTCAGTGCTAAGCTGTAGCGTGGCCATCCTTTCACCATGAAATTCTTTAGATGTCATGAAAACTATTGTGCACATTTAAATTAACTGTGCCAGCCCTGGTATATTTACAAGTCCTGTTCTTCCATTCCACATTCACAACATCTGGGTTTCTTAAATTTAGTTTTGTGGGGGGGTTTTTTTCCTATTTTGGAGTGAAAATACCCCATGAAAATAGTGGTTGTATAATATTAAGTGCTGGAGAGAACATAGCTGAAATCACCAGTTTGCCCTGAAGTATAAATCTTGGGCAAATAAAACACCAAATAATTAGTGTTATTTTAGAAAATTATATAATATTAATAAGTTTTAGAACAACCAGCAGAAAAATATTTCATATTAAATCTTTAAAATAGCATTTTCCTATTTAAAMTAGCCACTCATTATTTGTGTTGAATGAAAAATTTAGAATGCAAGGATTTTGCAAGGATTTTTTTTATAATTCAGGGTAAATTAAGTCACGTGTCTTCTGTCCTATTTTTGATTTCCTGATTCCTTTTAACCAATTTCTGGAAAACCCGTGAGGGTTCRGGGAACATCAACTCTCAAGAGTTCTGGATTCAGCCTTGTGGCATAGTTTGGCTGTGCAGAAAAAGAGTCAGAGGGCTGAACAGAGGGCTTCCTTCTACCTTATCCAATGCATTGCCTTTTTCAGACTGAAGTTTTCAAACCTAGATTCCTAAAATGAAGGGTTATGGTATGACTGACACCTAAAGCAAGTGAGCTCTCCTTCTAAAGCCCTAAGAGCCCACCACAGCAATCATGTCTGGGGAATGATACTGGTTTTCACCAGTGAGGTAATTGGCCCTCAGTAGCTTTTCTTGGACTACAGTCATGTTGGCCATATTTTAGCCAACAGTGTATTTCAGAAACAAGCGCCTTTAATCCCTTTTTCTGTCAAAATACTACCAAAAAGCAAGATTAAAGGATAAACAAATCGATATAACCAGCTGTTGCTACAATACCCACGTGTTCATTTACTGTTGCCTAGCTGAACTCTAAAGCTATTAAAGAAATCCTCATGTCATTTACTATTATTTTAGCAACTGATATCTCTCCTCAATGTTATGAATCGTGTAAGTGACTTTGTTCCAGTAATACATGCATCATCTTAATGCACTTCTTAGAGCTGAGCACTTGATGTGTTAATGAGGTGTGCAAAAGTACCACACAGTATTTTCTGTAATTGGGCAACAGAATAAAGCATTATTTTTTGAGTAGGCCTTATTATGTCAAGCACAGCATCAAGTGATACTAGTGCTCACATCTGCAATTTTTGCTGATCCATAGGTTTTCTTCCTTAATGTCTSAGGGAATATTTGCATTTGGAAAGGTCAAGGGAACACGAAACATTCTCAGAGCTAGAGGTTTCTATTCATTGCAGATTGGTGTGCTGCACAAGCATCCACAATTCATACTTTAACAATAATCCTAGTTTTTACCTGCAAGCATCAACCTACCTTATATATAAAAGGCAATTTAATTCTTCCATGAGCTGAGTTTTGAGTAGTGCAAGAGGTACTTGTAGCAATTTCATGAAGTGGGATGAATTGTAATCACTCGATACGGGTTATGAACACTCCAAGTTTGATACAGGCTTGTGAAAGAAGTAAAAAAAATCCCTATTTTCTCTGCAGACTCAACCACATTGCTTCCTTCTAGTCCAAGACTGCTACAGCAAGACAGCACTACCTGCACAGAAATAACAGACTTGAATTTCAAAAATAGGTCCAAGTTCTTTAACTTTAGATTAGTAGTGATTTTGCCAATGATGAGCCCAGTGGTGAAAGGAATAAATCAGCCAGCCCATCTCTGCTTTGCAGTCCACCTGGCTGCTAGAGAAGGATTTGCAGGGTCTTCTTGAAGCTGGAGGGGACTGAGGTCCCTTGGCAGAAATGGTAACCAGGAGCAAGAGGGAAAACAAAGCCCTGTTTTCACAAGCTAGTCCCTGGATAGTGCCTGTGAAGCATGTCTGTGCTTGCTGAGCTGATTACAGGAGAGATGAGTGTGCACGAGTGCTCGCGTTGCACAGGCCCTGCATTGCACTGGCAGTGGAGTAGATTTATCAACTCACATGCAAACTTAAAGGGCTCAAAGAAGTCTCCTTGTAAAGAGGATTCCTTGGTAAAGCACTCTGAGAGCTACAGGTACCCAGTTCTGAAGCCAAAAATCATTTAGTAGGAAACTATAGTTGTATTTTTCCATGACAGTCTAAGGCTAAAGAAGCAGGAGAATCTGCAGAGGCTTAYATTTTCCCTACCTGCTGCTGAGTTCTGTCTCTGCAGTCATGCCTGATGTGGGGGGAGGATAGATGACTTTCCTGAAAGAACCATTACAAAAAACTTGCCGAATTCAAATTGTCAAATCTGGACCAACTAGAAAATGGACGAGGTTTGGGGCCCATGAGCTGTGCTTCAGATCTGTCACCAAAGCAGAAATTTAACACCAAATGCAAGCTGTAATAAATTGCTCTGAATTACTGTTTTGTCTCAACCACTTGTCCAATTAAAAAATATAATTACCTTCAGTAAAGCTTGGAGGTGGCTGGAGATGATGGGGCACATTGGGAAGGATCAGATGACTAAACCTCRTGGAGCAGATAGAAGCTGGCACATCTGCAAAGTTGCTGACAGTGGGTGGTAGAAACTTAAATTTCAGTCAGTTTGTGGGGGTGTTTTAATATCTAGTAATTTTCTTTTGAAAGTGTTTTGCAGAGTTCCTTTCAGCATTGTAATTGAGAAACCAAAGAGATGGTGATGTTGCTATATATTTTAAAACATAGTAGTAATTGGCTGTTTCTACCCTCTGTATTTAGCAGTTTAAGTTCATTAGGTAGTGTAGTGGCTGCTTCACTCTAATATCCATGAATCACAGAATTATCAAGGTTAGAAGAGACCTTCAGGATCAAGTCCCACCATCAACCCAGCAKCACTGTAATCACCTCTAAACCATGTCCCAAGTGCCACATTCAGACACTTCTGGAACACTTTCAGAGACAGTGACTCCACTACCTCCCAGGGCAACTTGTTGCACTGCACTCTTTTAGGAAATTTTTTTTTCTAACTGTCACAACCTGAGGCCATTTCTTCTAGTCCTTTTGTTTGAGACATGGCAGAAGAGCCCGACCTGGCTGCACTTTCCTGTCAGGGAGTTGTAGAGAGTGAGAAGGTCCTCCTTGAGCCTCCTTTTCTCCAGGCTGAGCCCCCAG
>QVAJ01000181.1:1477225-1539767 GCA_003546035.1 Mixornis gularis
CAGGTGCCATTGGCCTCTTGCCCACCTGGGCACACCTGGGCTCACATCCAGCTACTGTAACCAGCACTCCCTTTTCCCAGTTTTCCAGCCCTTCTGCCCCAGCCTAGAGCTGCAGGGGGCTGGTCTGACCCAAGGGCAGGACCCAGCACTTGGCCTTGTTGAACCTCAGACCACTGGCCTCAGCCCATCTGTGTGCAGAGCCTTCCTGCCCTGCAACAGATCAACATTCCTGCCCARTTTAGTGTCTTCTCTGAACTGACCGGGTGTGCATTTAATCTCCTCATCCAGATAATCAATAAAGATATTAAACAGAACCTTCCTCAATCCTGAGCCCTGGGGACACCACTTGTGACCAGCCACCAAATGAATCCTTGAGTGTGCTGGGATGAAAGTATGTGGTRTCAAAAATCATCACAATTTTTCTAGGAGGAGCTGGATATTTATTCYGGGATAGTGAACATGCATGTTTTGCATTTGGTGATGTGGCACCAAACTTCAGTGTTTGTTCCCAATTATGATTTTTGCAATGCACAAGTTTTTCTCTTTAAAAATGACTTTCTTACAATATAGGCTGTCATTACTAAAGGATTTTTCTATATATGCATTACTTAAGGATTTTTCTATATATGTTCCAGTGAAAAGGGGAAAAATCTGAACAAAGCGGAGCTGTGTAGTTCTTTGTAGTGATCCTTTCCTGTGATGATTGCTTCAAGGACATGATTTAGGACTTTGGAAAATTCTATTAGCTCATCAAATTGACAGAGCATGTATTTTCAGTTGAAACAGAGATGACAGCTACTAACTTTATGAGGGAATCAAAGGAGTCAAGGGGGTTAGCTGCAAGTGCTGAATGTGCCTTTTTTATTTGTTAGCTAGAATGTAGCTTTGGGTGTAGTTATTCAGAGGGGTAGCCCATGAAGAGGTTGGCAAACTGCATGTTGTCCTTACGGGATCTAGTGGTGGAAGAACACATCAGCTGCTTGTGGTGGTGTAGATGGAGTAGACATTGGTGTAGATAGAGTAGACATGTTCACATCCTTTGAGAAAAAAATCTGGCACTGAGAGCAGCAAGGGGGTTGAGATGGTAGGAGGTGTGATCCCTTTGGAAAGGGATAAAGTCAGTACCAATAGTGTGGCAAGGTTTCCTTATGTCGCAGTAGAGAGGGACAGGACACCTATTTCTTCATGCACAACAGCCAATCTTTATTCTTCACAGCTCATATTTATAWGGTTTTCTAAAGGCATCATGTTTAATTGGTCAGTAACTTGTTGCAGCTCAGGTCATTGGTTAGTAGTTGCCAGTGTACATGTTCATCAAAGAYTTTCTTTTCTAAAGATGTTTAAATTCTTGTCTCATGGGTAAAGAACAATTTCTCATGGGTAGTAGTCCTTTTCACAGGTGCAAATTCCTTTCTCATGGGAACTTTTCAGGCCAGCTGTCAGCTGTACTTAGCCAAAGTAGCAGGGCTGAGCCATGATTTTACAGGGGTAACAAGGCTCTTCTTTGGAGGGCTTTACCTATATGCAACATCCTTGCTTGCAGCTTTTGGTGAGCCGGTGAAGATTGTTGTGTGGAGTTGGATTCAGTTGCACACTTTTTCCTGCATCTGCTAAGGAAAGGATTGCTGTGTATTTAGGAATGAAGCAACATTGTGATGTCTCCCTAGAGCTCCTAAGTCTTCCCCATTAATGACTTACAGATCATACTTAGTGAAGCTCTGCCTCAGTTGATAAAATCGCTGTATCATTTTATCTTCAGAATTTTCTCTAAGAGGACAAGTTGTGTTGTGGGTATTTTTGTTGATCAATGCTGACTGTCTTCTTGAAATGTTTATGAAGTGATGGCAGGTGGGAAGACATGGTTTAATCTTGGAGTTKGGAACATTCTTTAAAATAATTAACCTGAAGAGAAAAAATTAAATCTAACTCTACAGCAAGTCAGTGTGATTGCTGTGCAGTGTGATTGCTCTACAGTGTGATTGCTTTGAGCTGAAACATTGGCTTTCCAAAACAGCAGCTGGACCGAGGTATGTGTTTCAAGTAGTGCTTGAAGAAGCTACTGTGGAGTGGGAGGTGTCAGGAGCACTCCCAAAAACTGGATGAATACAGCTGCAACAGGTTTGGCTCCTTCCAGCCTCCAGTACTATACCATATGCTCTTGTGCCATTCCAGAGTACCTGCCCTATGTACACTTAAGGTACACTTTCTTGGGATACAGCACTTTCTTGTGCTATAGAAAACACAGTGTGATGAGCTGTAGCACTCATGATATTTTAGAGACTTTTCACTGAAACACCAAAAAATAATTTGTCYTTGATCCCCAGTGTACAATATTACAGAGTAAATGCAGCCTGTATAAGCCACCAAGGGCCAGACCACAGTCCCCAACCTTGTCATATTTCTTAGTATACAAACACCAGTTTGTTGTCTAGCTACCTTCAGAGTAATAGCCAGTTCTGTGTCTCCTTGTTAACAGAGTGCTCACTGTTCTTATCATTTCCCCTCATCAGTTATTTTGGTACTAGCTTAGCTTTTGCTACATTGCTGTGGTATAAAGAGCTCTTGTTTGAGCTGATCTCATCTGAAGCAGATTAAATTTCTTTATGCTTTTCTCCACCCCAGCAGAAATACCAATAGATTCTATGATGGAAGGATTGAAAACAATTAATTTTCTAGGATAAAGAAAAAATTCAGCCTTTTTGCTTGCTTTTGTGTTATACTCAAAGGACACAGTCTTCCAGTGCCCACATAGCTCTAGGCTGCCTCATCAGGTTAAGAAGCCACTGATGTACCCATGGCCAGGGTCTGCTCCCCTCATTGGTTCCCTCTCAGTATAGGATCATGTCTTATCTCTTTTCTGCTGTCTGCATAAACCTATTCATGCKTATGTTTTGCCAGGTTTCACAGGAGAGCATCTATAACAGGATGACAGCATCCAGCCTGGCCTGTGTCTTCGGTTTGAATTTGATCTGGCCACAGAAAGGAACCACCTCCCTGAGTGCTCTGGTGCCTGTSAATCTCTTCACTGAACTGCTGATAGATTTCTACACGAATATATTCAACTCCAGAACAGTGCCTGGTGAGATCTTGCCTTAATGCTCTCAGGACGGAAAATGGAATCAGGCTGCCTGAGGGAAAGGTCTCTGGGATGGGACCTCTCTATTTAGGGCTCTCCTGCAAAAAACATTTCAACACAGGGTAAAGTTTCTATGTCTTTCCAAATACCAAAGATGCTGGGAGAAGACTGGTGCCCCATATATTGCCATCACATGGGGAGAATATGAACATTCAATGACCAATAGATCAAAGTGAATCCCCTTACTAAACCTGAGCAGCTGACAAAAACTGATAYTTTAAAAAACCCCATGACACTACATGCCAGTCTGTAATTTCTTGGAGAATCTGGAGACTTTATTATGTGACATTATTTTCTGCATGGGCAGAGGTAATTTCTGGACCACTCCTGAATGTACATCTTCCTTTTATTTTTTATGTTTTTTCTTTTCTACTTTTTATTTGAATACAAGTTTATTAGGAATTACTGTATTAAGTTAATAAAGGTGGAATAACTTTTTAGGATATGAATGTTTTTGAACTATTTTTCCATATACTTAAGTATCTTCTTTTACACAAAGAGGTGTGGGCAGTTGTGCCATATCAGGTGACAATTACAAYGAAGAATAAAATGTTTCCTGTGTAATTTGAATTGTGCAGACTGCTAACTAATTATGCTTCCAAATATCTAATATATGCAGTTAATCACCGTAGCTGCACATGCAAAGTGCGTCAAAGTTTTTTCTTACAAGTTCAAATGAGGAGCAATAATCCTCTAAATTGTTGGAGTTTTCCTGTTGGAAAATTCTTGGAATTTTAACTGGTGAAATTATATTGGTGAGTGAATAATACAAAATATAGACTAACTTTGAGTACCTCCGGTGTTTGGACTGTATTGCTTTTGCAGATTGAGTTGATAGAAATTTCAAATTTCTTTAGAAAGCAGTAAGAACAACAACTTGGATAATATACTTAATATCATTTTTACACATTGAAAGTCTGTTATTAATTCCAATGTGAATAATTAGCCAGCATAAAGGGAGATTTTTCAGTGTTTTCTTTCTAATTATGCTGTGAATATTGCCTGTGTTTGATGAACTCTAACAACTTACTATTTCATTGTTTAACATTGTTTGGCAATAGCACATGTTAAACAAGTTATCATCATAGTTGCCTGTCGAGCAAAGGATAATTAGCCAGTGTTAAAAAAGGTAAATGGTGTTTTCCCTAATGCTCAGGCSTTCCTGCTTCTGTACAGAGCAAATGAAACAGGGAATATTTAGATTGCAGTGAAAGTAACAGTCTCAGGGGGACCTTCCCCTCTGCAAACACAGCCACTTTTTATCTCACAAGTTTTAGTGAGTTGAGGACTTGTGCATCTGTCCTGCCTCTTGGTAGTTGGAAATTTCCAGCCTGTGTGAAGAGTGCAACAAAATCTTGTCACAGAGGGTGAAGAGGATTTGTTCTTGTCTCAGGAAAAAACTAAATATTCAGGAGGCTGCGGAATGCTGGGTGTGCCAGGTCTTCKTTTGCCCAGTAGGTGTCATCTATAGCACTAGGCAGTGGTTAAAATTTGAAAAATACAGGCTTTAGAACAAGATGGGTTAGGACCAACTTCTGATGGCACAGCTGCGTGTTTTCTCCTATTCCTCAAGTGTCACAAAGACTACATGTGGCTTTTGAATATCTGTAAGTAATAACCACCTATGATTCCAATTTGAATATAAAATCTGGCATATTACACAGAGAATAATTAGCAAGAATTCAGGACTGTTGCAGTTCAGCAAAATGAGATTTCCAAGGACTATCATAGTTTCATATTGCAACTCATCAGCTTTACATCTGCATGAGAGCCTCCTAGCCTTGTATTGAAACTCAAACACAGTTATGCTCAGCATTGCTCAGCAACTTGGTTCTGTACATCAGCACCCTGAGTTGGTAGGGGAGGAGTTTGGCCTCTGGGAATTAACAAAACCACAGTATTTTGCCACCCTCTGACTTTGGTCAAAATACACAWGCATTAGTTTCACTGTCTGTGAAAAAAAATAAAGGAGGACCTGGCATTAGAAAAGTTCCTTGGGGTTAAATACTGGGAAGGCCTATCAAAGGGTTGTTTTCCATTTCCTCATGTCCCTTTTCAAAAATCCAGCAACACCAAATGGCATTTGGTCTGCAGGCTGTTGTGTAATGGCAATGAGAATCCTGGATAGCTTTAGCACAGTAACAGAWGAGAGCCCTGTGGGTTGAAATCCTGTGTTCATGGAAGTCAGCTTTGCTGAAAGTGTCCCCAGAGGCAGGTAGGGGCTCCTACATARAATTAGTTCTCCCACTCATCCTAGKTTGGGAGATGACAGGAATTTGCCAGCCACAGTTGTCAGAACACAGTTGTCTCTGACCCCTTTACTTTTACCAAGAAAAAGTACAAGCTGCAGGCATCCCTTCAGCTGATTTGCCTGTCTGTGGACACTTGAGATGATAGTTAAAACCAGACTCCCTCTTTCAGTATTGGTCACATGCTAAACACTAGGTCTTCCTCTTAGTACTTCATAAACAACTATTTCCTAGCAATTTATAGCTCCTCTCATTTAGTGAATGAAGAACAAAATGGTGCTCTGACATGACTAGGTACCTTTTTTCTTTAAAGAACAGATATCACCTGTTATCCCAGTGCAGGTCTTAAGAAAACCAGAAGCTCTGGTTCTGATTGCCATTAGCTCTGCTGGGGACAGACAGAGTGAKGGGGGACAGGGGCTCCCCTTTGTCCCCCTGCCTCCCCAGCAGGCAGTCTGGGCAGMAACAGGGACTCGCCTCCACCCCAGCCTTTCCCTACAAGGCTGCTGATCACAGGGAATGGATTCTGCCAAACTAAAGGCACCTGGGTACAAATCCCTGGTGATGAGAGCCCAGCCCTAGAGGAACTGGTGAAATCCTCCATCTGTGGCAGAACCCCACCCCCTATCTCTGTCCTGAGTACCAGACTTAACTATGGCATTAAATCAGCTCACATGAATTATTCAGAAGGGTTTGGAGTGAAATTCATGTTAGAGAAATATATGTTTCAAATTTCCTGACTCTAAGAGGAGTCCTGGAGGTGTCCCCTGCAGTTACTTTGATAACAGTTTCTCTTTACAAATGATAATTGCACGATTCAAGCTTTTGTACAGCGTGGCCTTGTGAACTGTTCTCTCGTATCAAAGAACAATTTTCAGATCATTTCCATAGCAAAAAGAAAGTGATTATGGAGATAATCTGTTGAAAACACACATGCTGGATTTCAGTTGAAAACAATAAAATGCAGTCGTGAAATGAGAAATCAAGTGTTACCTAGCTGACAATATATAGAGAATAAATTGCCTAAGCATTTTAGTTTACTGAGCTGCTAGGAATTGAAAATTGGTCCCAAGATTAGTCTGATTATCGGGACACCTCCAGCAACAAGCAGCAAAAGGGAAAGGGAATACTTTTCTACCCTGAATCTACAAAAAAACCCGAAAGAAGATTGAACAATGTCATTAACCGAGGGGGCTCTTTGCAGTTCTTACAAAAAAACTTCCATAAATGACTATCACTTATATGTGTGCAGATGATCTGTTTGGGTGTGCTGCAGTCCTTGAGCAGCATTCATCACAGAATCTCTCAGAGCCTTAGAAACTTTAATATATTCATCCACCCATGAGGAGACTAATAATAGAAAAACTCCCAATACTTTATTCGCCTGACCAATGTGTACTTAGGTAGCAAGTTGAACTTTTAATGGGATTGATGGTACAATCACACATCTCCCCTTTTGTTTCCTGACTAGTTTGTATTCCCAGCTGTGGGAAATGTAGGTTTGCCAACACTCACTTTTGGAGGGGCCATGGGGGTGTTGGATCATGGGGAAAGAAGGTGAGGGAGAGTTACTGCCAGCACCTCACCCTCCAAAATGCAAAAGCACAATAGTCTATGCTGTATCCCTGCAGCTTTGATGGTGGGGAGTCCCAACACCCTGTGGGCCCTGCCTTGCTCCCAGCTGCCCCTTGCAATGCTATTTCCAATGAACTAATTATTGTGTCGCTTATTAAGCGAGCTTTTGATTGAGGAAAGCAATTTGATGACCAGAGGGATGATAAGGAGAAACAGGCAAAGCACCTGACATGAAAACCCAGCAATCCCCACCTTCATCTGGAGAGAAGGGAGACTGACACGGGCTGAGCTCCACAGGAGTTGTGCCCACCCCATGGCTTGGTGTGACTCAGAGCACAGTTTATTTATAAACTTTGTAAACCCTCTCTTGCCTAATATAGAGCCCAAAATGGAAGGTTTGTGCTTGTGTTTAAAAAGAGACTGGATGTGGCACTTGACACCATGATCTAGTTGAGGTCTTAGGGCTGGGTTGGACTCAATGATCTTGAAGGTCTCTTCCAACCTACACATTCTATGATTCTGTGATTCTGTATTTTGCCATGGAAATAAACGTTTGTGTTACCTGATAGTAATTCATCTTAAAGGTTTGCAAAAGCTTGGTGGCATTAGTGCAGGGATTTATTTGCCTTTACAATTGTAGAGCACCTAATGGRTACTGGAAAGCCTTACTCAGCTCTGCAGTGCTATTAAATTTCAGCATGTGGCTTTGCCACAGCAAAACCTGCTGCTACTGTTACGTTGTTGGTCTCTGGTGTTGAAGGCAAATTTGTGGAGTAAATTCAAATTGGGAAGCTCTGAGCTGAGACCCCTGGAGGCAGTGACATCTGCCTGTCTTTGATAAAAATTTCTGAGAGCGAGAGTAAAGTACTTAGACAGAAATTAAAAGCTTTGATCTGTTGTTTTTTTTTTTTGTTTCATCATTATTTCATATTTGAGTCCTTTACATGTGTCTTTCAGTTCTTCATTAGGCTGTGGTTTTTAGTTACTACTCCAGCACAGGGCAGACACTTGGCAGCCCCCCAGCAGGTCACTGGCACTGCCAGGACTCACCCCCTGGCTCCAGCCTGAGCACACTTAGATGAAGCAGGTGATAGACACACCCAGAGTAACATTCCTTCAAAGAAAGTGACCCTCTKGGCCCAGCACACTGGGGCAGCCCCAGACACGCAGGGCACACAGCAGAGGTGATGATAGAATCCCAGAATTATTTCGATTGGAAAAGACCTTTAAGGCTGAGTCCGATGACTAACTTAGAAATGCCAAGTCCACAAGTGCCACGTCCTCAAGTGCCAGCCACATTTCAAGTATTTTAAATATTTTCAGAGATGGTGTCACTTGTTTTCTGGGAGCAAAACCTGACCCCCACCTGGCTGCACTCTCCTGTCTGGGAATTGTAGAGAGCAAGAAGATTCCCCCTGAGCCTCTTTTTTTCCAGTCTGAGCCCCCTCAGATCCCTCAGCTGCTCCAGACCCTTCCCTAGCACTGATTCCTTCTCTGGACATGCTCCAGCCTTTCAGTGTCTGTCTTGTCATGGGGGGGCTCAGAACTGGACACTGCACTCAAGGTGTGGCCTCAACAGTGCCCAGCACTGTTCACTGCCCTGGTCCTACTGGACACATTATTCCTGATCCAGGCCTGGTGTCTTTGGCTCCTTGCYCAGCTGGGCACACCTGGKCTCATGTTCAGCTGTTGCCAACCAGCAGCTTTACAGCCACTCTGTGCCAAGCCTGTTTCACCAGAAGGCTGATGTCAAATCAAATCTCAACCCAGATGGATTTGCACAGCCTTCACTTGACTGGCTGTGTCTCCTCAACACAACACTGGAGGCACCTGGAGACCCTCAGTGGAGGGAGAAGGGGAAGGCAGCTGGGGCAGGAGACTCTTGGACAAAAGGGAAGATTTAAAAAAAAAAAAAAGGTAGAAATATATTGTGTGAAAAATCCTAATTTATAATATATTGTGTGAAATCAGCCATTTCCATCAGCCTGAAAACTCCCAGAGCTCAGCAAGGTCTGATGCATGAGCCCCTCACCCATCTGTGTGGGTGGGATTTGGTTTATTATATTTGTTTATTTTTTTCAGTTGTGATGTAATGGARGAAGGTAAGAAGGATGAAACAGAGTCAGTGGCTCAGCATTTTTTATGATGCAGTTTCAAACCAATAGAAAATTCCTTAAGTTATGCAAGTGCATGTTAAACCATAACATAATATCTACACCAGAATTTCATTTTTCTCAATTCACTGCTTTGTGAATTTATTTCTAATGTCACTCCTTCTTAGTTTTAGCTAAGACAATATTTCCATGGCCAAGCAAAGCTGGAGTGGCCCCAAGATGCAGATGACAGTTGGGAAGGCCTCATGTGAAGGGATGCAAAAGCCCATCAGGATGAAGGATGCATAATTTCTTTTTCTGCAGCTGCAGCTTAAACCACAACCCTGGGTTTTCAAAAACACAGAACACATTGGGAGCAGGACCCTCATGTTGGGGAGAGATTGTAAAAGATCTCCCAAATCCTTTGGTATCTTAGAGGTTGCCATGCTTGGCTGCAGAGGGAGGAAGGCTTGTTGCAGGCACTTATCCCTCCGGTCTTGGAGCTTTTGCTCACCTGTATGCAGGGACAGAAAGTCACTTCCTGAGCCTGTGTCTCTTGTTCTCTCTGCTGGTGCAACAGCAAAGCACCCCAGTCTGGAAAATGAGAGGGGGAAAGGGAATGTTTCTATCCTGAATATTGAGGGAAAAGGTGATTTATTGCAGCATTTTAAGCCCAAAGATGAAATGCAAAGGTGAATTAAAATTTCTGTGGTTACTGCTCAGTCAAAGGTTGGAGTGCAGTGTTTCTCCTGCATTTAAACAGCAAAGGATCATCTGCAATTTGCCAAYGCAAATGCAAACAAGAACTTCAAAGGGCAGTGGCATCTTTTTTTTGTTTTTCCTTCTCCCTGGCTAGAATGTATTATAGCAAGCCTGTGTATGCTTTGTAGTATTTTTTCCTGTCGTGACAATTTAGCTTTTGTTTGTTTTTTTAAGGGAGGGAAAAAATCCCAACTCTTGCTTTAATGATCTTCACTGTGGTGAACTTAAAAGTAGCTTACAGCAGAGGAGTCTGGCATTTTCTGTTTGCATCCATCAGTCTCTAGTGATTGATCTCAGATGCCAGGCTTCATTTTCTAGGCAAAATAGGCTGCAGTTGGGAAAACCTGATTAAAGTGAGCAGAGTTTTATCTGCTGTGGCTATTGCCACTCRTTTCAGTGTAATTACTTCCTTTCCAACTGCAGATGACACGCAGAACACAGAACAAAAAGTACATATCAGTTTACAATCCATTCTTCTTAAAGTTTAAGCGATCCTAATAGGCCATCAAACTACCAGAAAACCACTTGCCATGTGGAATGAACTCCTGATCCAGCTGCTCCAGTTTGCATTGCCATCCTTGCACAGAAGTCTGCCATGAGAGAAGCCGTTTGCTGGGGTGACATTATTGTGAAATCATCTTGCAATATCTTACAAAAATTGCTGCTGTGATCGTAAACTAAATACTAAAAAAAAATACTGAGTGGTCTTGACTTTGCTTCCTGACTTCAGAGCATTTAGGTCCTAGTGGCTTCTCCCTCTAAAGAATATGAAACCTCAAAATGTCTGAGATCCTGACACAAAAATTGCTCATTCTGGCATTGCTCTGTGTTACTTCCCATCGGAGAGAAGTGTTCCTTTTCCTCTCATTTCTGAGGGACAAGAGACAGTGGGCAGGAAGAAGAGGTGAAATTACATTTGGAGAGGTGCAAATACAAAACTGACAGGCTTGGAGACAACACGCTTCATTCAAATGGCTTTTTGCAGAGCAGATCCTCTGCAAGATAACTTATGGCATGTGAAAGAGTCCTGTGCACAGAAAACAGTCTGTCCTGGTAAAATAAAGAGCCCTGAAGCTGTGAGGTCTGGTGTAGCTGTAAAAATAACTTTCATTTGGGAGGGGAGGCTGGGAACCCTGCAGCTCCTGATTCTTTTCGAAGACAATGCCCATAACCACAGCAAGGAACACAGAGGCTACCGTGGCTCCTGCAAATCTCCACCAAAACCTCCATTTAAAATACTACCAAAGATTAAARGCTGCACTCCCTTGCAACTGCATTAATTATTAAGGCAGCATGCAGAGYTCTGTGAATGGCTCCTTTCTGTTAGCACAGCACTGAGTTTAAAGGTTAGGGTGGTGGCAGACAGATGATGATGATGATGATGATAATGACATATGATTTGGGGAGTTTTCTAGCATGGGGGAGAGGTGTCTTCTAATACTGGAAGCAATGTCAGGAAAAAATCAGCCTGCCTTCCATGTAGCAGGGGTTGAGAGGGAGGAGGAAACAGCTGAGCTGCAGGGGAAGCAGGAGTGCAGTGCTGAGTTCCCTTGCCTATTGCAGCCTGAAATTAAACAGTAAGACTGCCAGGAGGTGAAGACAAGGCAACACACCCCCAGACAAAAAAACACCCTTTCCCCTACCCCTGACAAGAAAACCTCAACCCTGTTTCTGCTCTGCATAAGCACTAGCCACTGTGGCAGGCTTTATGCAGCTGTGACAGTGTTTTGCTTTGATTTGATTAATTTTATTGGGAAGAAGTTCCATCCCTTCCACCAACCAGAAACCAGCCAACCCCCTTTAGGGCCCTCTCCCTCTGTTTCTTTACTACAGTTATAAAGTCATGTATAAATTACTTTACAAAGTAGGGTCACCACACATTGAAGAGCACCTGAGAGTGCAGGTATGAAAGCAAAGCCCAGGAGTCTGGTGGATTATTCCAAGTCTGGCAATTATTCCAAGAGGTGGGAAGCTGAGCATGGGACTAGACAGGGTGCCTCTGCCTGGGAGACACAGTGGCCTCAAGGAAGAGGCCACCTTCCTGACAGAAAGCAAGCAGAAAGTACTGTACTCATTCTTGCAGCACTTAAGTTTGAAAATGGTGGAGAAATCAGCACCACTTGTTCTTCAAATCACTTCTCCTGTCCCAGAGAGAGTCTGGGCAGGGAGGGGGTCCCTGAACAGGCCCTGGGCAGGCCATGGTGAGACCCTCAGCAGCAGAGACCACCACAACAATGCCAGGAAATTGTCAGTCAAGTTTAATGCATCATAAAGAAGTAAAACTACATTGGCATATTTAAGACAAACACTTTTTTTTTTTTCTATGCACACTATCCACTGGACAGCCCCCTTTTCAAAATAGCTACTTTTAACAGTTGAAGACAATTCTTCAGAAATTCTTCACATATTCAACCTTCCAACACTTTTCCTTTTTTTTTTTTTTTAATTTGTCTGAGAAGGAAAAAAAAATCATGAAACCTGAAAACATCTACATTGCAAGCCACTCAGAATGCGTAATTGCATACATTAACCAACGTATAACAACTGTGTTTTACTTAGTTCACTTTGTTCATCAATAAAAGAATATAAAAATCTTGTTCAATCGAGTGTTGTGTATTAAAATAGATTTGTATAGTACTGCACAGTTTCTCCCGGAGTTGTGAAAATGGTTGAAGGGACCATGTGCTGCCTAGTGACGGGCAACAGAAAAAAAGCCAGTCCCTCATGTGTTCATTTTTTTAAAATTAAAAAAACAACAAAAAAAAAGGCTATTCGGCACCATGTGATATGCTGATGTGAGAGACTAACCTTGTGTCCTGCTCTGGTGGCTTTCCATGAGTACCTGTTGTGCCAAGTGATGGAGAACTCATCAGGACAGGGACAATGGCACTGGCCCGGGGTGTCCATCAGCACCTTCCCAGGCAGCCACAGGAGACGGGGCCCTGGGGCCAGGCAGGACCTTGCAGAATCAGGAAGACCAGCTAGTAAAACAAGCAGGTGCACTGGGATTTTTCTCAGGCTAATGCTGAACACTTCCCAAATATGCTAAAATCCAACAAAATGTTAAAAAGGAGTCAAGTTTCCAAAAACAAAATCCTCCCAAACCCTTTTAATTTTTCCATGCCCTGTCCCTCCCCCAAAAGTCTTGAGTTCAAGTCTCCAGTTTGAGAAACAACCCATTGAGGCAGTTTTTTTTTTCCTGTACCATTTCAGCAGATATTTCTACAGAAAAAMCCCCAAACAAACAAATAAAACCCCAAACAAACAAAAAAAYATCCCAAAMCAAACACACACMMAAAAAAAGTTACATATCTTTAACAATAAAAATGCAGTACAAAAATGTAAAGTTATTTTTTGGCATATTATCTGTACTGACAAGAAACAAAACCCAGAATATTTATTTGCTTTTTTTTTTCTTTAAAAAAGAATCCAAAATGAAGAAAAAGACAGAAAACCACAAAATAATCTCTTTAAAAAATGAAACCCAAACTGTCAAAGRTATCCACTCTTCTGGTTGATGCTAAACCTTGCACAAAAAACTCCATGAGAAAAATACACTGATAGCAAAATAAGTAAAAAGGACCTGCAAAAGGAGTTTTACAGTCGTATTTTTTTTAAATATTTCGGAACGCATATACAGAAGCATCAGCATGAAAATACTTCAATATTTTACTAGAAATGCTAACTTCATACAGTTTCTTTATTTAAATATCTGCAATTCTCAAGTCTAATAATACGAGAAAAAAAAAAAAAATCTTTTGTTTCCAAGGCTCTGTGAGTGTCCGTGATGCTGTTCTGGTCACAACAACCCCATCTCCAGGTCACCTGAATCAATGGGGCCAAACTTGTTCCTCTGAAAACAATCCATGTCAAGTGCTAATTAGCTCAGTTTCTGGTTATCTCACCGATTCCCTCCCACACACACATAGCTTTCAGCCCAACTAATTCTCTAATACCTCACTAACTCCTCTCCCCTTAGAACAGAAAGCCTGCCTGCCACCAAAAAAGGCTCTCCTGCTTCCTATCAGCCATGCTTCTCCTGTTCGTCCTCAGTCATAAATACATTAAGGCCAACATAACGAAACAAAACGTCATAAGCACTGAAGGTCTTGGCAAATACAAAACTGCAGCACAACCCGCTCTGTGGGAACCCGCTGCCACAGTGACCTACAAACTGGGCTGACTGGTCTCTGAGTGTATCAAAACTGAGATTGCTCCTTCTGTCCTTTGTTCCAGTTTCGTCTCCCCTCTGCTCACGTGCATAAAGTTCCTSGTCGCTCCTCCGTCGGACCTCTCAGAACTCCTGTCAGTTGTTACCCTGTGATGGCTGCAAGGCTTTGTGCATGGCAGCAGAGGCAGCAGAGGGTTTGATCCAGGGGATGGATAGCAGGGAGGTGGTGGTGGTGGTCGTCATGGTAACCTGAATCATCTGCTCATTTTGTATCAGTCTAATGAGGGTTTTGAGACGTTCCAGTGATGACTGAGTCCCTTTCTGCTGGGCCATCAGGCTGGTTTTTAGCTCTAAGCATTTCTGTCAAATAAAGAGAAGGGGAGAGAGAAGGCAAGGCTGAGAATACATTCAAAGTGGTGTCAAACATCTCTCCAAACATCCTTTGGTGCCTTGGGTGCACGTTCTGCTCAAATGAAGTATGTTCTCCTTTGGGGAAAGCTAAACCACAGCCTAACAAATGGAGTAATCAGCAGTGCTGCACACATTGCAGCAGCTGTCTGAGGGAACAATATTCTTCCCAGGCAAAATGCATTTGGAGGATGTTTCTGACTCCATCCTGTAGACAGCCTGGCAGGAGCACCTTCTGCCCTCCACAGAGATGTCTGGATGGGACTGCAGTAGCTGTGTTACTGAAAATACAGAAGGCACCACTCAGGTCTCTCACCAAAGGACCATGATAAACGCTTGGTGGGTGAACCTCGTCAGGATGCATTTCATATAYGCCACACATTTCAGGGAATAGGCACTGTGAAGATATATTAATCTCACTGAACATGATATCAATATTTTTCTGGCAGAAAACTTTGCTCCAAGACACAACTGTTACACCAGAGCATTCACAAGAAAGCTTTCATCCCTCAGGGCAACCAAACTGCACCCTGTGATCTCTTGAAATAAAAATTCTTCATGCAACTGGCCACGAGAGCAGGAGCTAAACAAAGGCATCCCAAATCCTCCACTTCTCCAAGAAGAGGTAGGAAGAATCAGTAATTCTCCTCTCCCCCACCCCCAACCATGGACTGCTGCACCCACCACCCCGTTCTCCTGTGAGTGACAGATCCACACCCTGAGTCTGTCTGCAAGCTGAAAGGGAACAGCAGCCTCTGATACCTGAACCCTGTTTTCTTTCTCCCAKTGTGCCCAGGATTCTGACCAAACTGATGACTTGTCTGCAGATTGCTCCTCCTTGGCTGTGGTCCAGACTGCCCAGGAGCAAGGATTCTCCAGTCCTGGGGAACTGGGAAATGCTCACTTGAAAATCAACTTGTTTGGAAAGCAGCTCTGTGGAGCTGCACAAGGGTTGGTTAAGAGAAATGAAATTTCAGATGAAAGATAAATTATGTTCTGTTTTTACCAYTGCAGCTGTGGGGTGTATGAGAGTGTTCTTCTTCATATAAATCTCTGTTAAAATGTCAGAAGGAAATTGCTCTGTGCTGGGACACCTCTAATTTATTTTCTCCTTTCAAGTGGATACATTTCCAATAAATACAATCATTGGCTGATATTACCATTTAAATAAGACAGTGTTGCCCACTGAAAGAACCTGATTCTGCTTAGGTAGAAATCTTACTGATTTTGACAGCCATTACACACACCTGATAGCTGACAGCTTTTATTTTTCCAAATTCCTCAGCCCACTGCACTCTCCTACCTATTACATAGATGTGTGGTTCCATTAGTGCTATGCACATGTACAGGGAATATACAGGKATGTCTTTTAATAAGTTATTGCTTTTCCTTTCACTCTGTTTTACGTGATAAATATTTTAACATGCCTCCTCTGGATAACTGCAATGGTAAAACAAGCAGTGACCAATTACTCCTGCAGCTGCCACTTTGATTTTTCCAGGGCAAGGAAGTGTCAAATATTTATTGAGGCTGCCACACAAACTAACAGCTACCTCTTAGGAGGGAGTAGCCCCAGATAGTTCCTTCAGCTATGAAGGGTAAGAATTAGGCTTTGAATTCAGCCCATTCAGCCAGAGGCTGCTCCTCATAGCACAATATCTGTGGAAGATACCTCCAGACAACATTTGGCTTTGAAATGAGTTTGGAGAGACAAAATAGTCCATGTCTAGTCATGGAGAGATGCTACAACATTCAGTAAAGATGGTKATTTCTACTTAATATCAAGAGGTTTGAGCTAATGGACAAGCAGCTACCACTGGAGGACCCACTTGTGACAGAACTTTTCACCTAGAGGATGGAAGTGCCTTGAAGTCATCGAGGAGCTCAGAGCCATGGATGCAACTACAAGGAAGGCAGCCATGGCTATTTGTGGGGATTTGTTTGTGTGTGTTTTGCCACAGGAATTCAAGTGATTTCTCCTCCTCAGCCTGTCAGAGTGGCTTGCTTTTGTGCATAAAGAAAATGCRCGTGTGCTTCCTCAGAGAGAAACACATTCACACTTGAAAATCTACTGCTTGGGAGCTTGAATCATTTTCTAGCCACAAAATATCATTTTTTTAGGGCTTAAATTCTTTATAATCATCTCTTCAGGAGACTCTGTGTCCCCATCAGRTGTCCTACCTTCACTGCACTGTTGAGAAGTCGATCTTTTTCTTCTAACTGTCTGTGCTCACTCTTCAGCTCACTGCTTCTCTTTAATAATTTTCGCTTCTCCTCTTCTTTGACTGTGGAACAACAAGATTAAGGATGCAGAGGTTAAGGTTGTACTGTGCACTTGAGGACAGAAAGCAGAAGCAGGTATTTTGCATGGCAAGTTTAAGGTCTCAGTAGCCTTCTGTCAGCAGGTACAGCCAAAGAAATCTGTAGTTTCTGCTTGCAGGCATTTCTTCACTAAAAGAAGTRGTTGGGCATTGGAAGGGGCTGCCCAGGGAGGGGGTGGAATCCTCATCCCTGGAGGTGTCCATGGAACAACTGGACATGGCACTCAGTGCACTGGACTGGGTGACAAGGTGGGGTCAGTTACAGGTTGGACTCGATGAACTTGGAGGTCTTTTCCAACCTAAAGGGTTCTGGGATTCTATGCATGTGTCTATGTCAATGGTTAGCACACAGGAGGACAAGCCAAAAGGTACAGTGCACCTCTAAGGTGAATTGAAATTCATCCTTAGACCACATGAGTTCCTGGAGGTCTCCAAGAAAGAGGTGAATGGTATTTAGGAAGAGGCCAGCCCTTTGGAATGGCAATAGTCAGTGACCCTGGCAGAAAAGCACAGTTATAACTGTGCCAGACCTCCATAAAAGTCCTTACCTTAAATCATTAAATATGATTTAATACCCCAAACAGCCTATTGTAAGAGGTCAACAGGGATTAAAAAAGAACAATGCTCAATGCACAGCTGGCACACAGCACATGACTCAAGTGGCTGCCATAACACATAACAGTGAAGCAATTAGAAGCTGATATTGCTGTGGTGTCTGGGACACTARTCTGGCATTGTGCTACACACCCAATTACATGGCTCTGCTTAMCCTCACTCTGCCTCACAATGATTCTGCCTCAAAATCCTGTTTTCAGCCCTTTTCCAGGGAAGGCACCACTTTGATGATGGTTTCCTCCAGAGAGTGAAGTTCCTGAGAGATCACTCTCAACTTCCTTACAGAGAGAAGACGGCAAAGGAGCAGACCAAGGGCAAGGGGAGAGAAAAAGTCTGCTCTCCCCAGTCACTTATGGCCCTGTGACCTACACCATCAGAGCTGGCAGCATTATAACACTACTTGGATTTTCCAGCTAAGGACTCAAATGGCATTGCCTATCATGAGCAGGGAATCCCYTGTCAGTGGCTGAGTTAATCCCTACCTGTTTTATGAGTAACATAGGAGTGAACAATAGCCAGAGTTCCAGTCCATGGCACACTGTCATCTTTCTTTAACACCTATAACCCGGGAAACAATAAATGGTTAGGATTCCACAAAATGATACATTACTTTGCTCCAGCCTCACAGTTTGGCAGGACCAGAACTTGGGTCCTTGTCTCAGAACATAAAAGTGATCTCAGGCATAAGCACAAGGAACTCTATGGCACAGAATCTACACTTTAGTGACACTTCAGTGTTTTAGTAATTTTTTTCTTACTTGTGCAATCAGCATTACTCACAGCAACTAGACAGTTCAGCATATCTCACATAACTGTGGTGAGCAGTTGGGTGTAACAAAYATGATTTAAAGAAAAGGAAGTTTTCTCCTCACACCTTTCAGATCCACTGGTGAACAGTGGATCATCTTCTCACACTGCCTCCCTCATCTCTAAGGTTCACATTCTTTGTCTGGCTAAATGCTGGTGGCATTACTGTAAAGAAAGGAGCTGAAGGAACTGAAGAGACATTTTAGGAGGACATTTCTTAGCAATTACAGGCAAGCTACAGCACTCTGTGTAGCTTCTAACTCCAGGATGATGAAAATTTCCAGACATAAATACTGCAAACTGCACTAAAAGCCTCTCAGTACTTCTTTATCTAATGTAGTCCACTGAGCTACGACCATGGGTTAGATTTGTTTAGGGGTACACGAATTTGAGGTGACTCCCATTTTCCTCTCTTGGCATACCATGCCCCATGAAGCTTACCTTCTGTTGGCACTTTGGGCAGACCCAGAGCCCTTTGGGGGCAGTTTTGAGGGGTGGGTCCAAGCAGTTGAGGTGATATGCTCTGGGACATGTGCCACAGGGCTGCAAGTTAACTCCACGCTTGCAAGCAGTGCAGTGCTCATCGTGATGGATCTCGTTCTGTAAGAGAAGGGTGCCCTGGGTAAAGTCAATCCATTGAGAACTTCCCTCTATACAGCATTCAAAACCTCTACTGCAGGAGACAGGCTCCTTCAAACACGAAATCTAATTGTCAAAAGGACCCTGACAGACACAGAAGACAGAAATAATAGATATATGATAGCAACAAATATGAACAGCAATTCATTCAGCCAGAAGCAASTTCTGTAAATTGTAACAGAAACATAAAACCCAAGTAATGAAACACAGGAGAGAGTCGACTAATATCACCAGATTGTGACACAGGAATTATTTCACTTTTTTCTTTGCCAGTGTGTTACTACAACACGTGTATCCCCATGCATGGCTATGCCCTGGATCAGAGTTAATGTGGAAATCACTTCTCCTTCATGCCCAGAGCAGAAGGAAGCAAGCAAGAAAAGGGTTCTGGGGAAGCACAGTTCCATGTTTCAAGCACTGCCTCAAAGGGCAGCTGGGGAAGCAGGAGGCTGGAGCACAGCCTTGGGCTAAACACCCTCTTTTGTGAACTCCTCTGGCCTCTTTCTCCCTGGCAGTAATTGTTTTCTGTCAGACTTGCTCTGACAACCTTTCTCCAACAAGGCTGATTAGTGCTTTGTCTGAAGCAATACATAACATGAACTCAGACTCATCAACAAAGTTACAATGTCATGTAGTAGATTGCTATRCTAATCTGGTGGCAACATTAATTACTCTTTTTAACAAAGGAGACACTGATTTTAAAATTCTCATGCCTTGCGAATCATTACAAAAAATTAAAAACTTCCTACTGGCATTCCAGGAAGTAGTTTTATGGTTTTTTAATTCCAAAAGCACGTTTTCATTTTTAGGAATAATAATCAAAAAGTTTCATGGCAGTTTTCGTCAGGCTTGTATCTTGAATTCTAAACCAGTTCTGTCAAAAAATCACTCTTCAAAATATTACTCTTTATAAACTACCTGCTCAAAGAATCGTAATTTTAACCACAATGTAAAGAGATTTAATCTTTACAAACTAGAATGGTTACTCATTTCTCTTATAAAATTTTCATTAAGCTCATAAATCTGGACTAGCCATTTCTCAATCAGTGCAATCAACAAAGGGACTAAACTCAAGCCTTGCATGTGAAAGCCCAGGAGTTCATCTCTTAGAAATTCTAGCTCAGGGAATCAAAGATTTACTTAAGTGGGAGAAGAGAATATTGCAATTAGGTACCTTGGGAGTGACTACAATAATCAGAAGCAAGCACTGAGTACACAGTGATGAGAAAGATACCTGCTGATACGCAAACTTTGCCACACATACCTTCCAGAATGGATCCTCATTTGCTAGCATATAAAAGAAGGGCAGAAAACAGATTAGTGGAAAATACATTGCTGCAGCAGTTGCTAGTTCTCAGCTTTGGCAGTAATTTTAATCAAGATGCGGCATAGGAGGTCAGGACAGTGCCAAAATTAATGCAGGCGGGAAAGAATGTAACAGCAAGCAGTGGAACTAGCATTTGAGATTTAAAAATGTACATTGCAGGAATTCCACATCCAAAGGTCTGATGCTAAAAGGTATTTGAAATTTTCAGAAATTTTCATGCAGAGCTCCTCTCCACGTGCCAGTAGCCAAAAAGTCTTCCTTGAAGGACCTCAGCATGCTGGGTGTTGAAAAGGCTGGCCCTGAACCAGCAATGCACTTAACAAGGAGTATGAAATGGGTGCCTCCAACTGATCATTAAACACAGATTTAAATGTGGGGCTGATTCCTGGACGAAATGGTCAGCTCCTGTGGGAGTGAGCCTGATCCTATCATCAGCTCCTGCTCATCAAACTACTCCCACCCAGAACACCAGTGACCTTTGGATGAACTGAGTCTGTAGTGATTGTATTCACAACCTGATATGACAAGAATCAACAGAGCTCACTGGAAAGGAGGCCAAGCCTTCCATTAAAAAAAATATAAAAAAATTAAAAAATTGTGGAATTCAATACACTTTGGTCCAAAAATAAAAAGCCAGAAAAAATTAAGAGCTTTATGGAAACTGCACAGTGTGTTGCAATTTTTGCTGCTGTTTTCATAGAAACACAGAATATCCTAAGCTGGAAGGGACACATCAGGATAATTGAGTTTATGGGCTTCCCTACCCCTGAGCTTGCATCTTCATTTTTATATTTAACAGCCTTTGATGGATTTTTTTTTTCTTCCATAAATTTCTCTGCTTTTCTCAAGAATTGTAGTATCCTTTGGCAATGAGTTCCATAAATAATCACAGACTTATAAAATGTGTAGGTGTTACTTCATATCCAAAAATACAAACACAAAGATCCACCACTGTATGACACCATGATTACTCAGGGGATATAAATGTTATTCAGACAAACAGAGGCTTGATAATTGATGAATCTTTTGTACAAATGATACATGTCAGGGGATATGACCTCATTTCAGATAAGACATTTTCATATAAATGAATCCTGATTAATTAACATTTTGATCAAAATTTACAAGAATTGTCCTCTTCTGTATTTCCAGAAAAGACAGTTGTTTCCTGGACATCGTGGGGATTTTTTCTACTTCGTTTATTTATCTTTTCAGCTCACTTTGGCTACAAACTTTTAAACTTCTTAAAACATGTCCACCTCCCTCTTCTGGTTGCTGAAAAATGAAACTGAGGACAATCTTTTTAAAGGAGCACTTTTTAAGAGAAGGGGCAGCCATCTCTGCACTGAAGCTGGAGAACTGCATCACTGCAGAGCCAAGCAATCTGGGACAGCACCTGCCTTCTGTTCAGTGCTTGCACAGCATCCACCAAAACAGTGCTGATGCCAAAAAAACTCCTTGCAGAGGTGGGGAATTCTGCTATAATGAAGTCCATCTCAACATTCTCAGAATATGCAGAACTCCAGCACGTATTCTGGATTCTGGAAAAACCAAAGGTACAGGACCCAAAGAGGAATTAATGATTAAGGAGACAGGTTGCTGATTTCCAGGAAGCCCTAAGACAGCTGCAACAGTAGAGCTCTGTCATTTGCCTACTTCCTTGCAAATAAAATGAGAAACATGTCACCAAAGGAAGGTCAGAGACATCAAACCCTAACTTAAACCCACCAAGGGGCTGGCAGCACAACTCGCTAACAATGCCACTCTGTCCTGATTTCTCACATGTGTTTACATGGGAAAAACAAGGGCTATGGTAAGACAAACAATAAATTACAATTTTAATTCTGAAGATAAAACTAAGCCAGGAATAACGTTCTTTCCAGGGGGCTCACATGAGCCTGGCTTCCTGCTAAGAGGCATGTCAGCAGAGCTGTTCACTGTAATAACCTCTGCTGTCCTCTGAGACCAAATGCATCACAGGCATATGATAAGTAGGCCAAGTGTCTGTGTCTGGCACGTAAAGTTTTGAAGGCAGAGAGAAGCACCACTGCCTTTCAGTCGGTGCTCCTGTGGTGCAGGAAGTCAAGGCAGAGGCAGAAAGGTGAATCTCAAGCGCTAAACATGACAATTGACAGAGAGATCAAGAAAACACTGAAAAACTGTCAAAACTTCATGTCTCAATTATAATTACCCCTCCAAATGCTCCTATTTAACTTAGAAATAAGGTCTCTCTTCCCTTTCCTCTAATGCATCTCAGTAGAGAATAAGTTATAAAGGCAGAACAAGGGCAAGGACAGAATCAAATTTCTTTACTGGCTTTGTCTCCTCTTCTGAAATACAAGCTTCTCACTTTCTTCCTTAAAACACTACATGTGTCTTGTCTGAAGAATTAAACTATACTCAACATTCTCTCTGTTTCACCTCACATGTCCCAACTCTTTGTCTTCTCTGTGTTGCACATTTTTTCCTGAAATACACTTTTTCCCAGGAGCTAATCATCAGCATCTCCAAATGGCTCCTCTGAGTCGTTAATTCTCAAGGCATTTACTATTAAGTTTCAGATTTTAAGTTCTTATAAATACGAGACTGGAAGGCATCTTCAAGGTCATCAGGTCTAGATTTATGGCTCTACCTCTTGGAATCAGAAAAACTGGTTCTCAGCCCTTGTTACTGAAGCAAAAGTGGTGGGAAATTTCTAGTGCTTGAGGATGGAGAGCGGTTTCTTAAAGCTGGTGGAAAGAGGCAAATGAAAAGCCTAAAATAATAATTATTTTTCAATATATATATTTAAGTACTTGGGGTTGGCAACACTACTTTATTCAATCAGTTCTCTCACTGCATGGCGCTTAAAGTACCAGAGATCAGATTTTCCACTGATTGAAGAGGCTTTGGATCCATTTCTACGCAATTGTGACTTTTAGCCTTATCCTTCCATTGTTTTTGCAGGAAAACAATCTGTTTTCACTCCATATTAAAAAACACAGGGACAGTACATACATAAACTAAAGCCCTATGGATCCTAACAGTAACTCCTATGAAATCCTACTAATGAATTTTTAACATGCCATTAGAATAGTAGTATATTCATTTAAAAATATGCTTACCTCTCGTTGAAAGGAACAAGGGGTTATTCAAATAATTCGATGCAAGGCGTTTCCGCTGCAAGGGAAAAGAAACCAACCCCCACGTCACTGCAAAGTGCTCTGGTTGTCTCTTACATTTCAGATTATCAATTTCTATGGGTTTACCTCGTACCTAACCAGCTCTCCAAAAGCTACTTAGACTGACCACTGACACAGGCAGACAAACAGTTGCATTATTTGCCTTTCTAACAAGCTTTTTATAGAGCAGTTTATTGTGCATTAGATTCTATTAAGAAGAGAAAAATACAAATTGTGAATGCTATTGCTGGGGTTTCAGGATACACTGCATGGGTTGGTAAGAGTAAGACTACAACAAAACTAACCCCAAGCCCAACCATGTCCATAAGGGAAAACTGTTGCTGTGAGATGACATCTTTATTTGCTGTAGTGGTTTCACGTTCGCCAATTTCTATATTTCAAATTTAGCGTAGTGGTCCGAGTGCCTCCTAGAATTATTACTCTTTTTTGCACATATAGAAATGGTGAGGGATTTCTCACCTGCAGGAAAAGCACTGCTACCTTTGTGACACCTGCCTACACTTCAGAGGAACATACTGCATTTGCAAGCAATGAGTGAGTGCCTTTACAAAATATTTCCCTTTCAGAAGTGAATGTGCAGGGCCTCGAGGAGCTGGGAGTGATTTCAATCTGCTGAGGTCACCAAAGTTACAAGCAGAAAGCACTGAAAACCTGTCTGAGATGTTTAACTCATCTAACACAGCCCATGGCCAGCCTTGCCTGATGGCCCAAGCTGTGGGCAGTAGCAAGCCAGGCTTCATTAATAATCTGGACAACCCCAAATTGTTCCTCTGAGCCATCCAATACTTGTACAGCAGGACTGGAAACAGAAGCATTTTCTTTCATTAGATGTTGTTAGATTCTGCTTGGAAGAAAATTAGAGGGGTTTTTGCTACTAAATTATTTATTCTGTGGTGAACAAACTATTCTCTTATAGACAGGTGCCTGCCAGTCTGTTAATGAATTCTGAATAGATGTTTCTTTCTTCAAAAAATAACCAGCCCAAAATGTAACCTTTTCTTATGAAAAAAAAAAGGCTGCTGAGGGTAGGAAAATAAAATGGTAGCTCATTTTTTTTAAGAACAAAGCTTTGAAAAGAAAAAGTACACCATTAAGTGAAGACATAAGACCATGATCACATTTTTGCAATTGAAGTTGGTATCACCACTAAAAATGCTGAGCTCCTGACATTTTGAGGGGTGTTAGCAAATACAAAGTCTAATTTACATGCAATCTCAATTTAAACAATCATGAATTAAAGATCATTCAGGAGACTAAATTAAACTGCACCAAAATGCCTGAAATGTCACAAATACCTCAACTCACTGATTAGCAAATCAGTCTGAGCAGCTAATTGATCAGAGAAAAACCATCTGCCTCCATTTTACTTGAATGACATTCCCCATGGTCAGTACTTAATGACATCTCCTAATGAGGACACAGCTGATCAGCCACAGGAGTCTTTCAGAGACATTTCTTTCTCCATATTCTTCATTTCAGCATATGCTTTTGAGAATAGATATGATGAGAAGTATGAGCTAGGGGTGCAGCAGACCTAGGCCCTCTTCTCTTCCACCTCTGCTCCAAGGTTCATAGAGTTTGTCACAAACACCAATCTGGCTACACCCACAAAACTCTGCTGCAAGTATTTTAATAATCAGGACAGAAAATGTCTAAGGAGCTACAGATTTAATGCTAGCAAGGCTAAAGTTCCTACTGTGTTAAACAGTGAATGTATGGACATCAGTGTTGGCACTGAAGAAAATAGTTGAGGAATTCTGAAACACTCAAGTTCCCAGAGCTGCTCTGGAGTATAAAAATCTCTAATGCTTTCAGAAAAAAGAACAATCAAGCAACTCAGCAGTCTGACTGCAGCAGTGGGTTTTTTCTTAGCCTCATCTGTTTGCTATCTGCCAACAAAGACAGAAATCTGAAATACTGGCATACCAGGAATTCTGCATCCCTTAGTAAAGAACAATCACTTTCTTTAGTCTCAGGGAACTCAGAGCACAGAGAAGCCTTGCTTAAATGGAGAGCTGGCTGCAACTGAGTTTCATTTCAGCAGGAAGTTCAGACAGTAAACCCAAACTGTGCTGAAACTTTAAAGGTGGAATTTTAATTAGCTGAATAAATGCATATATGTTAGTTTAGAAACAAAGGAAAATTTCAGGAAAAATTAAGCCTATTTATATGCTGCTTTTACACCAAGTTTGTAATCCAATATTATGCATGACCAAATTCTGAAACTACTATAAATGCAACAGTGTAAGTGTAACAGACAACAGAGATTATCCAGAGCATTTTATTTTTAATAATGCATTATTATATTTATTATGCAGACTTCTATACCCCCTGCAGACCACACTGATTCTTAAACCAACACACCCTTTTTATGAATGTCACTAATAAAAAAGCAAAGATCTCCATTTATTATTTGGCACATAAGAAAAGAGAAATAGCAATGCACATTTGAACATAATGAAGCATTTCTGTTCTCCAGTTATGAYCAAAAGGGACTGCCTTTGTAGATAAAAGAGTCATTAGGTCCCACATTAGTTTGCTCCTTTTGACCTTTATTAAAACTAAGATGATGGAGCAAGTGGTGTTGTGGGGTGAAAACCTGTTGCTTAACCACTGAGATGAGATATTTTCTTTCTTTTCTACATCAGTATCTCTTTACAAACATCTGTGGTTCTGCATTCATGTGCATTATTATAGTAAGAAGCACTTAGACCCTTTATTGATATGACATAGAACMGTGGTAAAAAAAGTGAATGATAAAGTACCTCTGTTTCCAAGAGTCCACTGTAGGCTGGATTTGCTGTGCTTCTTCTTTTTCTTTCCTGACGCTTGCTCTGGATTTCTGTAACCATGGAAAGGAACATGAACTGCGCATTTCTCATTCATCAGGGAAAAAAATGTAGATATAACTTATTAAGCAAGATGATCTTAGCCTCAACCCCCTGAGCTTTGTGCTCTGTTTCAGCTTCTAAAGTATAATTGGGTTGCATCAGCATTGATATTTGCTGCAGTTCAAGGTTTGACATTAATAAGCTTTTCCTTGTGAGATTCACAGGCATTTATTTTTTTTCCTTCCTTCAAGGTAGACTTCTGCTGCCCTACAAGAATTTTATTATGATCCCTTCAGACACATATTCAGCAAGCATCATCAGAGAGCCTTCAAAGTATTCTGGATGTCTGCTATTAACAGAAYGGAAGCATTTAAAGCAATTAAGCCTTTAGTTCATATCATATGAAAGCTCAGAGAACCTTCTAAATTCAATTTACATTACTTTTCCTCCACGGAGGCTAGAAAAAGCACAGTTGAAATGGCACAGCTGGATTCAGTTCTAACCAGGGTGTGATGATTTATCYACCCAGATGCATGCAGCTCCATAATCCTGAGCTTGCAAAATCTTATTATGAGTCATATGTGTGTGTATGTGTCACTGACAACACCAGCACACAGATGGGCTCTTTGGACTGCAGCCCATTTCTCCCTTCCACTAAACTTCCACAACTCCCTTCCACTAAATGGTGACACCTACTGAAGATRGCACGTGCTGAGGACTGTGTTTAGCAACCACCAGCCTTGTGCACAGCACTGTAAACACAGAGAGGGAGCAGATAACTCAACCACAGAAACCTGGAGGTTTGATGCTACTTTGATCTGAGCTAGGATTCCATTTACATCATACGGAACTTCTTCTTCCAGCTCTTGACATCAGTTCAGAATGCTGAGATTAATACAAGCATGTCTTTTAGAGCCTATTATTTTGATTATAAACCCCAGACACACTTCAGCAAKGAGAGCCATCCCATGACATGAAGTGTGTGCTGTATTCCAAAATATTGCCTATGTAAATATTGCAAGGTAAAGTTTAGACTCTGAGCTGAGGCACCAGAGGGATCTTGTCAGTCTAAATGGCCCCGTGGTGGTGATACCTCTGCTCTGTTTTGGTCTGTCTCAGGAGGAGAGGAACTGGCAGGAGCATGTTCTTCAGCCCAGAGGCCCCAAAGCACACCCAAGAGAGACTGAGGACACCACCTGATTATGAAGGAGGTCTGGTGTCCTTCCTCAATGTCTGAGCTAAAGAGATTTGTCTCAGAATACCCTCAGCACCAGAAAATGGCCTTCAGGGTATTGAGCAAGATCTCCCCCCTGTAATCCAACAGTCAGACACAGCTGAGCTTTCAGGGTGTTTATGATACCTGGGAGCTGGATCCCCAGCACTTAGTTCTGGTTTCCAGCACCCTTTTCAGGTGTTGATCATTCCCATATACCACTTTAAGCACTGAATAAACATTTGACAAAGATGGATGATTTTGAAGACAGCTTTATGTTGGAGGCCAAAYTCCAATGAGCTGCTGCCTTCACCCATAAACACCCACCCATAAACACCCTGCATGGTCATTCTRTGAGGCCTGTGATGGTAATTTATCTTCAGGGAAAGCTCGTGTGGAGATTAGGTGAAAAGGCTTCTAGGCAGATAGAGAAATCCATATAGAAGTGGATCACAGCCAGAAAATTAAAATTTAAAAATTTTCAGCAGAAAATTAATTAATAAAATTAAGAAAAACAGTAACACTGGGAATTAAAGATACCAAATGAATAAGCTTTTAATGATCCAGTCTCGACAGAGTTAAATTCCAAAAACGTGAAATTGAGAAATAATTAGAAGTTTTAAAATAAACTGAACTGTGTAATGACCACTGCTTCCTGAAAAATAGCAATGACTGATAACTGTAAACATGACAGAGTAGTAAAATAATAACCTCTGGCATGTGAAAGTTATAACAACATTTTTGGCAGTTGTGATCACCAATTCTGATGAAGAAATACCCTTTCCATAGTAAATAGCTCTTGGTTGGAACCATTTATTTAATGCTAGTAGGAATATAAAAAGTGAATTTGTCTTCAAGAATTGATTCTGCATGGTGAGTGCTGTAGCAGTTTGGTTTAAAATGTGCATCTCCACACTTGGTGTAGAACAGAGTAGAGCACTGCTTGGCATTTTAAACATAAGCAATAAATCCTCAAAAAGAATTTATTAGTTCCAACAAAATCAAAGGTTACAGAATTATTCAAAATTAAGTCCTCTCTGTTGTAAGCATTATTTGTACTTCTGCATAATTTCAAATGTTGTCCTGTTTTCCTTAGACAAAGAAAACAAGAACCAGTCATCGTTCACACTTTTTGGATTATAAATCTCCTCCCCAAATTGTTGTAGCTTTTTGATTTCCATTTCAAGCCATTACCATTAAGGGATTAAAAATTATGAAGGCTTAACATTTCTTTAAACTGCTTTCAAATTCTCASTCACTGGCATATTAAATGATTTTTTTTWAAATGCAGATTTAAAGAGGAAGAACACTGAAAAATGGCAACAAGACCCACAGGAAACCTGCTGCAAGTCCTGAGGAGACATTACAATTCAGATGTATTTTCTAACTAATTCACAGCTTGTCTTAAAACCAAAGAACTGGAAGTATTAGTAAAAAGAAACCAAGCTAAAAATGGTAGATACCTTGAGACAGTGAGGTAGCTAAACATGCTCCTAAGTCTAAAGCACATAAAACTTAAACTCGGTGCACTGGAAATTCCCAAGTATTTTGCTAATGTGGTCCATGAGATAGATGGTAAATAATGAATGCCATTAACACTTTTTGTGATCAAAAATCACTGTCAGCTGACACAGATACCAGCTTTCTYTCCTTTTAGTGCTGGAATTACAACAACTTGTAGCTGAACTTGTAACTAAAACCATCAGAGTGCAGATCTTAAAAATACCTGCATCATCTGTGTCCATGAGAACTATTCTGGCACCCCAACTTATCACATCACTGGCAAATTTGCTAAACCTTTTTCCCCCTCTTATCTATAATTTCAGAACAACAAAGCTGAGGCAAAAAAAGATACAAATCTGCTAACTTTTGCAAGCTATTTTTGGGAGTTTGGAGAAGGAAACTGAAAACTAYGTGATACTGCATTTAGTTTATGTGCAATATTTCTTTGAAGTCACGAGAGCTAGAGGGTCTCATGCAAGCACAGGATTAGATGAAAAGTTTAGTTCTTAAGTTTTTGGCTAAGTGGGGAAAATGGAGGGAAGGAATTCTTTGTGAGAAGTAGTCTTAAGTAAGTAAAATCTTATGAAACAAATGCCAGGTTTCACTATTTCACCCATTATTYTGTGGAACTCTAGAGATGACAGACAATCAGCTCAAAAACTGGGGGTCCATCTCACATGGGAGAGAGCAGAGGGCACTTGCTGCCTATCTGCAAACATCTTTGAACCTCACAGGTCCATCAACCAGATCAGTGGTGGTCAGAGCCTTTGCAGGATTTTTGTTTCACAGTTTCCTCCAGCTGTTCACATCTTTTAAAGGACCCTGATGACTGAGTGAGTCCAAATTGCAGCCAAAAGCATGCTGGTGGCTGGCTGCAGGGCCAGTCCTCCTGCCCCTGGAGCTGTGCCACGGGGTGGGAGACAGAGCTAAGTGAGGTCACCCACTACTGTGAGACTGAAAGGCACAAATGKGCAAATCCGGTGAAATTTTTTTCTGATTTTTTCATTTTCATTTTTTTAGTTTTCAGGCCCTTCAGAGGATGGGAGAAGGAAAAAGTGAGAGGGAATCTTGTTGATGTGTATAAATATCTGGAGGCAGGGGTCAGAGCAGGGGATTGGGTTGTGCTCCGTGGTGCCCAGTGGCAGGACAAGAGGCAACGTGCAGAAACTGATGCCCAGRAAGCTCCTCCTGAACATGAGGAAGAACTTCCTTTCCAGAAGGGGAACAGAACACTGAACACACTGCCCAGAGAGGCTGTGGAATCTCCTTCTCTGGAGAGATTCAAAAGCCATCTGAACACAATCCTCAGTAACGTGCTCTGGCAGAGAAGGCAACAGAAAAGATTTCTCTCAAAAACTGAACTGCAAATCAGCATATGCCATCTTACCTTCCAAATGTTCTGTTGTAACCAGTCCTAGTGCTACCATGAAGGCAATTTTCTAAGGAAAAAATAAATGGGTTAGATTTTCKACTCTAATATCCACGGTAAGAAAATAAATAAATAAAATCAGCATTTTCAGAATAAACCCAGTAAAAGCCTTTTTTAGAACTGTATCTTATTTGAATGCATAGTATTGTAAAGAACTTTAGTTAAAGATTTGCTTGAGGTATGCCTGGTTCTCCTTGTATGGCTCTATAAACTCCAGCAGTTCAAAGATTTCTGAAGTCAATGCTAAATGACTGCTCATCTTACACAGCACATGACCAATATTCAGTCAATTCAATCAGTTCAATTTCACTTTGCTAGCTGGATTGTTACTCCAATTCTTTAGTGAAGTAATTTTGTGTTATTTTTACATTCTGGACATGGCACTGCTTTTATTGGATATGAGCAAGTGTATAAAGTGAAACAAGTATGAACTGTACAACACTAAACAAGAGATCAGAAGCATATTGAAAGTCCCCTCCCATCAAAAAAAAAAGGAAAAAAAAAAGAAAAATCAGGAATTTCTCTTCCCATGATATAAAAATAACATTGTGTGCACAGACTGTGAAGACGTATACTGGTCCAACAGTTTTCCTGAATGGGGAATGAACAAACATCTCCCACTGACACTGGTGAACTCATTTTGCAGCCAGGAGTCTGATGTAAAATATTACCCCCAGCTCTTCTAAACTGCATATGCACAAAACATATCTTCACATTAAGAAGTCTTCAGAACATGCTGATGTAGTGGTAGGACAAGTATTAGAGCAGATTCTAAATTTTCTGTCAGTGATTTCTCACTGGAAAATTTTTCCTTGCAGAAAGGTTTTGTTGAAGTTTTTATTGTATGTTTTTGATGAAAACTGAAATTACGCTGTGTTGTCCCAAGCCCAAACTGAACTGAACTCCTTGGKTTTCAGTCACATTTGTGGTACCTGTGGGGCTTTGGGGGCCTCCTCTTTCTGCTGTGCTGAAGGATCTTGTTGGATCAAGTTACCCAAGGGGCATTTTTATGAGGTTCAATTCCACAGCAGAGACAATCTGATTATGAAACTGAAATTCTTGGGAAATCCAAGCAAGCAAAGCCCACAGTCCAAGTCTGAGGAAGTGTGTACAAAGACCATAGGGAGATGCAATTATCAAACCTCAAATGAAATGTTTGAATTTAGGTCCAAGTAAAACACGGTGTTCAAGCACTAGAAGGTCAAAACATTCTGTTTCATTCAAAGAGTGTCAGGAGAACATGTTTCAACCCTTCCAAGCCAAAATTAGTCTGACCTTGTTGTTTCGTGAAAAGCCTGATGGTTCAACATTTCATTTCAGTTCAGGATAAAATCAACTAGTAAGTCACCAGAACTACAATTTCCTTTGCAATTCTCACTTTCACTTAGTGAAATCATTAAAGCAAAAACATACTCATTTTGTAGATGAAAAGATCTATTAGATGGTTTCATCAAAATCAGAGGGTCAGGACTGGACATCTCTACCACTCATGCATCTGTGAAAATACCTTTGTCAAACAGGTGAAGTAACAGCCATGTAGGCCAGGAACACTCCCTTTCCAAAACCTCAGGAGATYCCTACTCTCCAGGTAGATGAAAAAAATGGTGGTGTAGAATTTCCTCACTGGCAATTTAGATATATGCACACTGAATTTCTGCAGTCCATATCTGTGGTAATTACAGAYACGTGTTCATTTGCATGTCAGACCTTGATTTCAGTGATGTTCATTCCCTACATGCCTGAAACACCAGCCAGGCACAGTGGGGGCCCCACACCTGAAGGAAAAGATGRATATTTGATCCACTGTGCAGATCTGAGGGGAAAAATTAGTCAACTGGATAGGATTACAAGCTTTACCTCAGCCCCATCAAAAAGTAACAGTGGCAGGATACTTCTCAGCACTGTGAGCAAAAGTAATAACAATATTTAGGGATAGAACCAGAAAGCTGGAATGGTTAATGTGTGTTTTCTCAATGGAGTGCAGAATTCCTGCATTACCTCAACATTAAACTGTAGGGGAAGCACACATTTTCTGATGTCTCAACAGAAATYTTTTGTGTACTGGACTGTTTACTAAACAATTTCCTGTCTTCATGCTGAATTTTTTTGAAKACACATCTAACTAAGTCTAATGACAACTTATGTGCTTAAAATATGAAGAGCCATCACAAGTGGACTTGATAAATAACTCCTGATTAAACACAGGAAGTGTTAGCTTTTATAGGGACTTGAAAGATGGCTCCTTTTAAAAAACCTCAGTACAAGCTGTATTCTTTTGAACAAGCATATTACATCAACAGCCTATTTGTTTTTATGGGTTTTGCTATTTCACACCACTGTAGCTCATTGGATTCAGCTCAAAATCTGACTTCCAGCGCAAACCTTTCCTTTCAAATATCACAGGGTCTCTTGTACCTCCTCTGTACAGGAAGYTGTAAAACCACAACTTCATTTTCTCCAGATTTTCAATCCAGGCTTAACATTAGCATTTAGTTCACAATTGSCATGTCTCTCTTGTGCTTAGGAAGGATTAGAACACCACTGACTAAATAACCAGCATTTATGGCAGTAATTTCTCTTTTTAGATAAAAACATTTTAGAATGAAAATGTTGCCAGATAGTTTGCTAATATGAATTCTTAAATGATCAAAACCTTTTTGGCAGAATTCTGTTTCTTTCTGTGTTGAACTCAGGTCTCTTCAAGAAAAAAAGAAAGGATTAAACCCACTGGCCTCCCCCACCCCCCACCCCTCAAACAAACCCCCAAAAACATCATCCAGGGCATTTTCTCCCCAGAGCAGCAGCTCCCTTTTGTAATTCAGTGTAATACACAGTATGTCCTTCCATGAAGCAAAACAAAGATTTTCATAAAAGCATTTCGCTTTGTAATTACATGTTCTATTTATGTCATTRCATGTATTTATACTAATTATGATGTTAGTTCTAATTGCACTAATTGCATAAACACATGATAATCAACTAAAGTTCACTTTCAAAGAACAAAAGCAATTAACTCTAGACCTACCTATTTATGGCTGAGCAACAAATCTACGAAAAGAGCTGTCATACTTTAGGACACAGAGTCAGCACCCTACYCAGAAAATTAAGGATTTTGAGACCTCCAGCAAACAGGGTAGGAAGAGTGTCTGCAGTTAGAAAAAGTCCTTGAGATATTCTAGTTAGCAATGTAGTGAAAACCTTACATGTTTGAATCCTATACCAAAAGTGTGCCCAGTGCAATTGCCTTCTCCTGCATCTCTCTGGAATAAAAGCCTTTGGAAGGCCTTTATTCAATTTTTTTTTCCATGAGGATAAAGTTACAGGCAAAGAAAAATTGATGTTTTTTCCTCGCATTCTGTTTTTAAGCAGGGCCTACTGACCTTTCTGCCCATAAGGTGCTACACAATAAATGAGTTTTTGGAAATACCTGCCTAAACAAAACAGGACTCTACAGTCCCATCCTTTAATGGTAATGAAGAYTCATATAAGGGTCAAATTTTAAACTTGGGAAGTTTCCCAAGCCTAGTTTTGCAGAGCTTCTACATAGAGCTGTGATACTTTGGACGAAAATATTTATCCTTAATGCTGTTTTAACTATATGAACCTCTTAAAATGGTAAAACAAATGACCACCCACATGCCTCAAGTAACATAGATTTATATTGTAATAATCCTCTTAAACCCACAGCTCCAAGGGTGYTTTTGTGCTACACATTTATTAGACTAGTGAGCTTTAAGATTTCACAGGAGCTGAGCATTTCCACAAAAGAAGTAGATTCAGTTTGTATAATTTCTCAAACTGCCCTAAAATTACACCCAATCTGAGGGAACACAGCCAGTCAAACCCCAAAATGTCTGTTAGAGACCCCATTTCTACAAGGRCTTGCAGTTTATATCTCTAGTTTAAATCGAAAGTATAATTCACAAAGGAGATTTAGTCTCRTTACCTGCTTTCTACTCTCTTACTCAATTTAAAGGATTTTAATGTAGACTAGAATGTGTGTCCATGTGGGAAGACATGTACACAGCAAATGCAGGAAACTATTAATACAATCTAAAAATTGCAAGATTCATTACCAAGAAGATGTTAAAAGCTCAGCTCCCAAAAGAAATGTTAATTCCACCTCATATGCAGCCTCTAAATTTGAAGCTATATGTTTGATAACAAAAAACAAAATATCTTAAGCTTGTATACACCTTTCACAAGAAATCCAGCTACAGCCATGGGGTGCCTAGATTATTTTGAGACTTTTGGGTATTACAAGACCTCCAAGCCTTACATTTTGTGGCAGTGGAAGGTTTGAATGGTGCAAACCAAATTTGTCAGGGCATTCACTGGCAGGAAAATTACCCTGATTGCAGAGATTGAGAGGTGAACAGCTGGCAGAACCATAAGCACAAATAAAGTAATTGCATATGCACACACAGAAGAAGGTTTAGATTTGGCCCCCACGACTTAACCATATTGTAGCTCATTTATTAAAAATAAAAAAATCACCTCTGGATTTTCCTCCTTTTTCTTTTTGGTAGCAGGCAGTCCCTGAGCTGACTCTTCAGGAGGTTTCTTTGTCTCCACTTTACTTTCTGTCTGGGTTTGGACTTGAGGTTGAATAATGATAACCTAAAAGACAATGTACAAATAAGAGAATTCACTATACGAAACTGGACTTTTCTGCCTGAAACCTTTGAATCATCTTTGAAGAGTTACTGGATACYCTGCACATAAGAAATGTAAGTCACAAATCAAAAGCATAAAGCACCAGGATACCTAGGTTAAGGTYCTAAATCCATACTTAAGTTTCTAAAAATTAATTCTTAATGGTGCATTATAAACCTGCTGCAGCCTAAGGTCACTTGATCAGTGCCTCTGAAAATTAGGATATTTTCTGTTTAGAGAACTTGTGAAGGTGGCTGAGAAGCCATGCTTTAGTACTTGTGGTGTTAGTGATTTTAAGGTCTTTCCTTTGATTTTATTGTGTGTACAAATAGAAGAGATGGGATTACTAAACTTTCAAACCCAGTTTGATCTCAGTCATTCCAGTGTTATTTCAGAGTAAGTACATTGGGATGGGAAAGAAGATGCTCCTCATGCAACTACAATCAGACTTCAGTCCTCAGCCTTTACAGGTTTTAAGCAGTGGATGTCCAGTTTTCTTTAAACTAAATAAACTATATGTGTTTTAAATTAAAATTAGGTGTTGTTTAGAACCTATAGGAGTTAGGACACAGATCTCATTCACACATTTATGGTGGTACATCCAGCTGRTCATATTTGAATTACCACATGAAGATTTACATGATGTACGTCACATTATGTAGACGCTATTAAATTAAAAGGAATGAATTTCTGCCCATGGAACTACACATATGACTTCATACCTATCATCAAAAGGACTGTGGAAGCTTCAAAAGGACTTCCCAAGGACTATTACCTTCTAAATAAAGATTATTAGATTTCAGCAGGCCTTTTCCATCTACTTCATTGYTAATTTTCAATCAATGTCATTTAARTGTTAGATACRTTATCTCAACTCAGTCACTCTAGAAGATTCAAGAGCATAAAAAGGGATTGTTTCCTGAGCCAGCAGCCATTTTAAGTAAGAGAAAAATAATTTATGTCAAAGAWATGGGGATGAGATGTCTGCTTTTATTTACCTCAACAGCCATCCTACATCCTATATATGTTTTTAGCACTGTATGAGAACCTGTGCTGCCAACAAGACCAAAAGTAGCAGAATCCTAATAGTAAATTACAATGACTGTCTTCTGGGTATATTAGCAGCCTGTATGGAAACTATCTCTGGTATGAGAGTGGTGAAGKTCTTGCATTCCAATGCCAAAAAGCAGTACAAAGACGAAACGAGTAATTCATAGCTTGAATTTTTTCTTTCTACTGATTCATCTTCTGGTCAGTTCTGAAACCCTGAGCTCTCATTTCATTTTGTCTTCCCCTGAAAGCGCAGAAGGGAACCTCTGATTATTTTATGTACTCCCTGGGGCCACTCAACAAATCTAGTATCACTGTATCATTGAAGAGCGATTCCATAGGAAATCTGAGCCTGTGCAGAATTCAGGGATTTTTTTAGTGAGGACTGGCTTAAGGAAAGAGAAATTCATGTGGTCCTGTTAATGCCAGTCTACATAATGATGTGTTTTGTTCCTGGTAAAAAACAGGCTTGTACACAGATAAAAGTCTACCAGCCTCAATGTGTCCCTGTTAGAATTTTCCTGTTGGAACCCTGGATGCTGAAAMTATCAGGCYTCCTGCTTTGACAAGTAGTGACCCTCAGGAGAGTACTGCCTTTACCCTGAGGCTGCAGGAGCAGCTTCCAAAGCTGAGTGATAGCACTGGGAGCGTGTGTGTGCAGTTTGTATAAAAGTGTGTAATGTCACAGGGTGAAATACTTAAACTTCGGGGTTTTAGGATATAGAATATAGAATATAGTATATATATATATATATGTATAAGGGTCAATATGGAGGGATTTGGGCATTGCCTGGGTCCTTCYTCTTGGCTGTCATCTTCCTCTTTCTTCTCAGGTTTGGGTGATCTTGTCTAATTGGTTAGTGAAAGCCCAAGTTGTGGACATTGAGTGATCTTCAATTGGCTTATAAATAAAAATAACTCAGSTGTCGAGTTTTAATTGGTTTTGCTTATTGTTTAAAAGTCCTTGAAACAAGTTAGAAGGGGACATTTTCTTGCCTTGCAAGACAGACCTCACACCTCATGAGACTGTAACTTAGATAAAAAATAATAAACAACCCAGTCCGAAGGAGATACCATTGTGTCTGATGTCTTCTGCCCAGACCTAACTAGAACTAACACCAGCTCATTTTCTCATTGATTATTTTCTTCAAGAAAAACCACTGACAGCACTGCACAGGCTGTTGTTGGAGAGGATGGAAGTTCAACAGGAAAGTTTTACAGAAATGAATGCTTAGCAGAAGGCTCTTTAGAAATGAAAGCTAGTTTTGATATAGAAGAATAAAAGAAGCTTCAAGCTACAAACTGCTGAAGTAACAGTTACTGGATAACCTAAGAAAACAAAGGTTAAGTCGAATTGAAGGGAGGTTTTTGGCTAGAGCAAAGGTATGTTGACCACAAAGAAAGAAAGATGTTTCTACCAAGTAAAGACAATTCCCAAGAAAAGCAGGGGATACCGTAGGTAAACAGACATGCAGATGTAGCAAGTAGAGAAAAGATTTAGGAATTTTCCACTGCAAGAAAACAGAAAAACAACTTTTAAGCTTAAACTGCAACATACTAACTTTTGTGATTGGGTAGTACTGATTATTGTATGGTAATGATAATAGCTAGGATAGGTTAGATGGTATGGTAAAGGCATTGTGTATGGTGCTGATTGGTTGTATGTATTAAGATGCTCTGTAAGGAAAAAWTATACAATGCATTGTTGCCTGAGTTTTTCTGTTCTTTGTCTTTCTGTAGAATGTTCACACACAGCCTTAATGTAAATAATGTCTATTCTTAGAATGTTTACATACTTCTCCTGTGAGAGAAGAAATGATTGATGGTGGTATCCACCATCCAGGTCGAAGGGGTGGTGACCTGTGTAGCCAATCCCTTGACCTCTGTACATATCTATAAATATTGGGGTCAAAATAAAGATAATTAGACAGTTTTGCTCAACTGCKGTCTCCAAAGCCTCTCTCGAGTGTTCCTAAATTGGGACACGCCCAGCTTCGCCCCGTGACAATGCATTGTAACAAAAACTAGAGTGTCTTCAGGTGTCTCCTGTAAKCTGATGCTGACAGCTATAGGCTTGGCTCTGTTACCATGACCCAYGACTGCTGTGACTTCAATCGATGAAATAACAGCGCCTTTAAAGAACCTCCCAGAATCCCGCATCTGTCCCGTTCAGGCTCTTACAGGCTGTGCCCTCCCGGGGCAATATTTCACCCCAACCTGCAGTTCCCGCGTTTTCCCCCCGAGGATCTCACCTTGCTGTCGGCGCTGATGAGGAGCGGCTGCACCTTGATGCCGTCGTTGCCCACCGAGACMGCGGCGCTGGTGCTGAGGGGGGCCGCATTGCTGGGGGAGGTGGAGATGATGGCGTAGGCCACGCCGGCGCCGCTCAGAGGGGACGACAGGGCCGCGGGCTCGGCCGCGCTGGGCGGCTGGCCCCCGTTCTGGGTCTGTACATGGCTGACGGTGTTGTTGGCGGTGGGGAGGGCGGGGCTGGGGTTTTTGATGCTCACTATGGTTGCCTTCTGGAAGGTGGGAGGCTGCTTGGAAGGTTGGTCTCTGCACGGGGAGATTGGGAGGCTGTCTGGAATCAGGGTCTTTGGCCTAACCTACAAGCAGAGGGTCAGGTGTTACTAGGTGTACGAACAAACACTGCACACACGTGCGTTCTCCCAGCAGAATCTCTAATTGCATTAACCATGGACCAGAAGCATCTAGAAAAAAAGAATGCAGCAACTGCAGGTAGCCAACCATTCACTTACTTGCACTCCCAGCACTTCTCAGTTTGAAGTTCTTAACTCGCTGCAGTGCTAAGCAATAAGTGAAAGAAAGTCAAATCCTTATTTTGATTAGCACACTTCCATACAAATGCTAGTCAAGTCACATCCAGTTCTCAGTAGGGATGTGTAAGCCAAASGCTTTGCAAAGAACGGAAAACCCAGATGCAAAAAATTCCTGTTCTGAAGGACACAACATTTTTGCTATGAATTAAGGAGAGGAAGCTGAATTAAGGGAGTTGTGGGAATTAAGGGAATTCATTTTGCTATGAATTAAGGGAGTTGTGGGAAAGCATTTACAGGGACAGTAAAGTATATGCTTTTATACTGGTGGATTAGTCAATGAACACCCTCACATGTTTAAGACATGCCRTGTCAAATGGAGAGATCAGTCACACAATCACTTAGCTCACAAAAAATAAATAAAATAAAGAGAAGGATACAAAAAACCCACAACCACCAAACATATTTTGTTGCAGTAATCAAAGAGGTAATTTGCAGCTGTGGGTGGATGCAGGAGGAACTTCCATGAATGGAAGAGGACATTTTGCCCAGCTTTGCAACAGCTGGGGCTGTACCCAGAGCCATGAATGACAGCTGCAATCAATTGTTTTCAGCTATTGTGATGTGTTTCCAGTGGTGTAATTAACGTCACCCCATCAACAAGGCTCTGCCTTAACAACRTGTTAAGTACAGTTCCAGGATTGAAAATAAATAATTTAAACTGCTTCACATGGAGTTAACTTCACTCCCAGCTTATTCGTTAACACAGCCASATAAAACAGTCAGTTCCCTCTGTGCTTATTTAGTCCTGTCACTTCTGGCACCTTCCATACTGTGAGACAAAATGACAAGTTCTAACAGACAGACATGGGAAACAGCTGCCTGTGTCACCACACTGGGGTCTACAGGAGCCCTTCAAATGGTGCCAACTTCAATCTTGAGCCTAAGTAAGCAATTTAGTGAAAACACAGGGATTTACTGGTGTGCAGAAAACATCTCTCAAGGCTGGCCATCATCTCCTATGGTGTCAAGRAGGACATTTGTCCCCACAGCAAATATTAAATGCAACAACACATATGTTGCAAGCTCTTTGTGTCTCAGTAACTTGTCCCTCAAATGTCAATAGAATCCCAACACCCATGAGCAGTGCAAAACTGGTACCAGAGGCACAGTCCTGCTCGGGACAGTCACATTTCCAGCAGTCATAGGAGTAATCTACCAGGATCTACTGTATCTGTCACTCCTAATTGCACTTTCTTGTTTAATCAAAAGCCTAATTAAAACTAAATGCCTACATATATTCCAGCTATATAATTATCTTTTCTACTGCATGATGTAATACCTCAGTGAATCCTACACACACCCATAATACACAAACTGTGGATGAACACGTATTACTTCAGTGTAAAATAAGCTCTTCCTGCACAGATGAATAAACAAACTTAATTTTATAAAATACCAAATTCTTTATAAAGTGCTGCAWACTGAAATTATCTGATAGGACTTACCAAACTGGTACAGCACAGAGCATATGCTGGGCACTTTCTGCCACCGTGTGATACAGAAGAGGAATAGCTGTTTTCATGGGCTAAGTCATGAAAACAAAACTCCCTGCCAAGTTTACCTAACCTTGGTAGACCACATTTATTTGCAATTACAGAACAATAAAAAGGGTCGACTACAAAAAAAATAAAAAGTTTCAGGTGCTCCCGAGTTATATTTACAATAATTTAAAGTGAAAATAACATTTATTTCTAGGGCCTGGAAGTGTGAATCCAAAACAGAAAGCAAACGTAGAAGCCCCTTGTGCTCCAACACCTSTGAATGTTCCCCTCGGAATATAAACACTAAGTGTAAACATTTAATAAACAGCTACATGAAAGACCTTTGGCTTTCCCCTAAAACCCCAAACTGCTACAGTTATTTGTGAAGATAAATGGTGTCAGCTAGGAAGAGAAAAAAAAAGAAGGAAAAAAATAGCATAAACTCCTTTCCCTCACAGCAAAACTGTAGCTTAAATTTGGGAGATTAAAGGAAGACAGCGGTGCTAGCAAAAGTTTGGAAGCTGGCAATCACTGAAGAAGAAGTAGACTAAAACTAGGGCTGGACAGGGACTGCACTGCACATACATGGTATCAAAAAGTAATTTTCTACTGAAAGTAGCACAGGTTGGATGACACCAGTCTCTGTCACAAGAGTTCCAGAAATAAAAGGCACCAAAGTTGAGCAAACAAGAAGAAAAGAGAAAGAAAAAGAGACAGCATGTGTGTTACCAAAAGAATACTTCAACTGTTAGCAAGTGTTGCAAATAACAATTCTCCTGCAGCTCAACCCTTCTTTCCCCAAGTATCTTTCATTTAACTTCTGACAGCTGTCAAAACAGAATGTGAACCTATCAGGGCTCAAAATACAGAAGGGAGAGCTGCTCCTTGAATATAATGATTTTGTAAACCTGTGTTGTTCTTGAGTTTCCTCAATACCCACAATAACAGAAACATTTAATTTCTTGTGGCAATGTTCAGACTGGTACTCCTCAGATAGCTGMAGGTGAGAGCACATTTTTCAAGGAGATATTCTCAAATCTGAGCATTCACTASGTGGAGGCTGTCTGCTTTTCAGACACGGAAATAAGAGAGGGCCCAATTCTGTGAGATGTACAGAGTGCTCTTTTGTTCAACAGCCTCTAATTTAATATATTTTAAAGAGTTTCAGGTCAGGAAAGAATCAGCTCCTGCGACTAACATGACTTCTTGTATATCCCATATCATTAACCTCCATCCAGATGTCCCTATATCAAGCTCRAAGGCTTCCATTTCACCAAAACGTCATTCAAGGTCTCAAGAGCACAAATTGCTGAATCCTGCAGAGGTGAATGAATTGCTGAGTGGTGGAGGTGGGAGAGCCTGATGTGTGTCACCACTGACAAAGGAAAATGTGATCATGGGAAATCTGTTTCCTGAGGTACATCCCAACAGGTTGAGCCACTCACCTCCTAGTAAAGAAAAACAAGGTAAGAAAGAAAACCTCTTACAAAAGAACTCCTCAAGATCCAACCCAAACAAGTATGGGGAAAAAGGAGAAGAGAAGAAATTCACACAGTTCCTCAAATCTCTGTGGGCAATCCTATCTAGTCCTAAAGGACAGGATTTAATTAGAAGAATTACATCTGTGAAGATCTGCAGGTGTCATGAGAATTGTTCAAGGCATTTCTGGTAAATKTGTTCTCCTTCAGGCCTAGGAAAGAAGGGAAGATAACACAGTGTACTTCAATTACAAACCCAAAAGGGATCACTGTGATCTTCCAGCTCACAGGCTGGCCATATAATTTCTCCCAGAAACTGAAGACTCATTTTAAAAGAAAATAATAAAGACTTCTTAATTATGAGCTCCAGTAAATTGTTAAAATGGTCTTTTTATGCTCGTGACTGGCATTTTATTGCAAGGTTGAGTTTTCCTAATTCAGCTTCCAGTCCCTGGATCTTGTTATAGCTTTGTCAGCAACACTGAAGAGCCCTCCCCTTCCCCTGTATCAGATATCAGCTGGATCATGCTCAGCATCCATCAGCCCTTCATACTAGCAGGGCTGATCTGTATGAAAGTAAGTTTTTCTGCTCAACGCAATATCACATTGCCTTTGAGAGAAAAACCATTATTCACACTTTATTTTCACTTCACCCTTGTACTCAGAGCTTAAAAACAAAAACTCAAAATGGATTTGGCACAATTCATATGTCACAGAGGCAAAGTGCTGGGAGCAGCAGCCAGAGCTTTCATTCCTGAAAACTTCAGAGGATTACACAGAAAACATTAGCAATGGCTGATGAAATGAGTGCAATATGGGGTAATCATATCCTTCACCAGAATGAACAGATGCACACTGACTTCAGTAAAGCTATGTCTATTTATGCCAGCTGAGGACTGACTCCTTGCCTCTTCATTTTTAATAAGTAAAAATTATGCAAAAAAGTTTAAAATTCTGCTTAACTTTGCAGCAATGACACTCCCTAAAATCCAGGTTTCCCCACTCACTCAAAAACAAGTATTTGCAGCTTGGTTCATTTTTAGTTCCTTTCCTGATAAGCTCCTATTATCTTCAGCCTGGTCTGAGACCACTGTCAAAATAAACATAGTTTATTTTCTTTCCACAGGGATGATTTCTTTCCTTTTTTCCTTCCCCTTGATGGGGCTACACAAAAAAGGAGTTACTTTTCATTGAAGAAAGCCCAGGCAAGATAACCCAGAAGCAGTGAATCCCATGTTCACATAGAACAGAACCCTCTCTTTAATATCCCTGGGATATTAGCCTGTGAACCTACAGAAGGTCAGTGTGAAATGTGGAGCAAAACCCAAGGAGCTGCTCCAGCCCACATTTCCAATCCTGCTACTCTGGATGGAGCAGACCAGGGAAGAAACCTTAATCTGATCAAAACCAATAGCAAAATTGAGCAGATTTCAGCAAGGCCAGAACTGCAACAAGCCCCTCGAAAAAAAACCCTGGTCTCTCAGTTTATACACAACACAACCCAGGAGTCACTCAGCAGTATTTTGACATGTGTTTAAATTGCACACACTCCATCAGGCATCTCCCAGGTGCTGTGTACCTGCCATGATTTGGTATTTCATTTGTTAGTCACGGACAGCTAACTTCAGTGTAAAGGTGACATGCAGCTAATAGAACTTCTGGGCAGTTTCTAAGAAGGCAAAACAATTTCATTTCRTTTTTTTTCTCCTTCAGCTTTGCTTGATGCTACAGAAATGGAAGCTTTGCTGAGAGGGATGTTTGAGTGGGAATCTGCCAGCTCTGCTTTTTGTGGATGTTGGCATAAGGCAACAGTCAGGTGGGAGCTCTTTATTAAAAACGTTATCAATGCTTTGAACACTGTGTTGGTTTTGCATGGCTTGATTTTTTTGGTGAGGAGGGAAGAAGCCAGCCAGGGAAGTGATTTTTCTGTGGGAAGCTGCTAGAAGCTTCGTCCATGCCTGGCAAAACCAATTGCAGGCTGGCTCTGAAAACAGACATGCTGCTAAGCCAATTAACATATTAATGCCTCTGTGATGATATATTTAAGAAAGTAAAGGGGGTACAATTCYTCTTTCTTCATTTGACAGGTGGGGAGGTGGTGGCTGGGGCCAGGAGCCGTGTGGCCAGGGCCAGGAGCAGCCACACCATCTCAGCGTGGCTTGCAGTGAATTCTGCTTGYTCTCAGCCAGGTGTGCTGCCAACAGAAGAGCAAAGGTTGTGTCAGCAGCTTTTCCTTTTTGGTGCCCTGCATGAAGAGAGGCACTGGATGATGCTGCCCACAGGGAGGTGGTGAGTACCATGTGCCCGGCAGCGAGCGACTGCCCAGTGTGGAGCCCAGATGGAATCAACCTTTCAGCRCTGCAAAACCCTCTGAGACCTTTTCAATGGATAGAACTTGAGAACAAAAGAACCTCCGGACATGGATTCTCTCCCAGATCAGAGAAAATGAAAAGGTGAGGAAGTGTGAGGAGAACAACACAGAGAACAACAAAGGTTGGTGAAAAGAGGGAGGGGGATGAGGTGATCTGGGTGTCAGAGATGAAATTCTTCTGCAAGCTGTGGTGAGGACTGTAATACAACAAATTGTTTTCCCTGTAATTCATGAAGTGCATGGGGGGATGTAGAGGTCCACCCACAGCCCGTGAGAAAAGGTGCTCATGCTGGAGTGTRTGGATGCTGAAAAGCTGTAATTTAGTGGGAAACTTGAACAGAGAGGGAGAAGATAGAGAAAGAGAATYCTTGCTTCCAAACTAGAACAACTCATCCTTAAAAAAAACCACCCCATGAACTAAAATGACCCATGCCATGTAGTTCAGAAAGACTATTTTGCCCATGGGAGGGACTCAGGTTACAGCAGGTTGGGCAGGACTGCTACTCATGAAAATTAGAACCACACTGGAGAAGTTCACAGAGAATTGTCTCCTGTGGGAATGACCCCACAACATAACAGAAGAGACTCCTCTCCCTAAGTGAACTGAAGAAAGATTTTTAGAAGTGACAAACTGACTAAAAACCCCATGTTTTTTCTCCCTGTGCTGTCGGTGGGAAGGAAAGAAGGGCTGGAGGTGGGAGGGAAAAGATGTTCTAAAGGTTTATTTTAGTTCTCATTATCCTCTTTTAATTCTGTTAATGATTTTTTTTTTTATACCTTTTAAGTTTTGAGCCTGTTTTGCCCTAGAAGCATTTCTGCCTAATCCTTCTCACCCCAAAAGCAAAAGCCTTTTGATTTTTATTTCCCCCTCCTCTGCCAAATATAGCATAGGAGAGTGAGTGAATGTTTTTTTGTGGGTGCATGGCTTCCAGCCAATGTCATATCCTGACAAACATGAAACTGTATTTTCACAGGAACTTCACTGACTTTTGCTAATGGATTGTGTATTTTCTGCCTATATTTTCTGGTTTGGCACTGCCACTATTGAATCGATGATTTATTAAGTGGTTCTTTTCCATTTGCRAAGGGGGAAAACTACCATTAAACCAGCAAATAAAAATCAGTATTATTCAAAWAAATAAGTAGAGGTTGAAGTTGACACGGGTTTGTTTTGGGTTTGTTTTTTTTTTTTTACCTTCTGCACAACTATTCTGTCCTTGAACATGCAGTTAGCTTTGTACCTCYGAGGAAAAAAATTAATCTTTATTGTTTAGGATTACAATGGGAATATAAAAGATGGACTATGATTATACAACCCAGTCAATAACTTACTTCCATTTCCACTCTTTTCAGCATTACAAGTTAGTTTGCTTCTCTCACAGATACTCATCTATGATTAACTTCCTTCAATTTAAAGTGCCCATGAACCCTTAGGCATAAATGAGAGAAGACCTGTCTGCTTTCCTCCTGTCCATATACTTCCTTAGGCAAACTGAATTAATCCACACAGCTGGCATTCCCTGGACTCAAAATCTGGTGTCACATTAAAGACCATGAATATCACTCCTTTGCACTGTCCATCACTTTGAGAGCTTTTCCTGCTTCTAGACAACAATAACATCACATTATGATGATTCGACCAGCCCCAACTCATTTACTAGCTAAAATCAAAAAAGGAAGACAAAAATAATAATGARAGTAAGGACAAAAATAATTTCTGTCTGCTGACAGCCTCAGCAAGATGGAAGCACACAAAACGCTGAGACACCAGAAGATGAAAATGAAGGGTGAGACAGTGGCATAGCTAGTTCCTCCAAACCTTTACTGAAGTCATTCAAAAAAAGAAATCCTTCTTCTCCACCTGTTATTCACCCAGAGTCCTAATGCAAGCTTGTACAACTGGCCTCGAGGCTCAGAGACAGAGCATTGTCCAGATCCAGGCCAGACATGGATCAGAAGTCACACCTTTCACATGGATACAAATGGCATCACTGGAGAGAGGGGAAATTTCTCACCCTCTCACTTGCTGCTACTCTGCAAAGGGGCACTTGACATGGAGTAACAAGAGTTTTCAATTKGGAAAAAGATACCATGCCAGGTGGAAAAACGGCTTGAATGTTTCCTGAGGTTTTGATGGATACTTTAGAATTCTATGTGCAGACTATCATGGAGAGCTGRCTTCTATGGAGGTCCTTTTCAAAGTGCTTACAACACTGATCAGATCTGAAAGTCTCAAGCATCAGTAACAGGTTGGGGTTAGGGTTGCTTCTCCTTCCCCACCACTCTGGATCAATTCTCTTGTTAAGAACAGAAAACTGACACTAATAGAAAGGCAGAGGAAACAGTGGGAGGCCCTTTGGAAAAGCTGCAACTGTAGCCCCCCTTGGTCTACCCTACACCTTGACCTTGATCAAGGTTCATCCTTGACCTTACTGCAGAAGAYTGGATTTCTTGCCACTGCCAAAATCTGTCATGCTACCACCCACAAGAAATCGTCTTATGACACCACCTTAGTCACACCTTCACCTGTCTTGGCTGCACAGCAGCAGTATAAAATASATACCTTGAAGGTGCTACAGCAAGCCACTGCCTCTCTCAGCAGCACAGGCAACCCACCAAACCCATCCACAAGTGTGAAACTGAGACTCCCAAGACTTCAATAAAGTACTGCATTTCCATCCCAATCTTCAAAGCTCTCTCTGTAAAGACTTAATATGAAAGTCCAAGCTGGCCACACGTCCCTGGTGCAGGGAGTCCCTACAACAAGGCTGAGGCAGCTGTCTCAAACTTCTTCTCTAAGAATTACGAGCACACTCATCAATTTCTACACTAAATGCTTTCCATAGAGGTATGCAATTAATAGTAGCGTGACCATTAAAAATAAGCAAATTGATAAAAAGAAACCCTAAGCAGAAATCTCAGCTGTMTGTGCTTCTTCCCAAAGGAAAAGAGAAGAAATAGCTTACATCAGATGTTCATCTTGGTGCCTAACACATTACCAGAAGGTGCTTCAATACAGTTCTTATATTACTGTGACAAGCACAGTATAAGAGCTTATATACAATAAAACAAATTAATAACTACATTTATTAAGGGCTACATGTTCAGCCAGGCCTCTGCAAATCTTTTATAAAAAATAATTTTCCWTGTTTTCTGCATGCATACAATGAATATTAAATACTGTTGCTTGGTTGCTTACCACACTGATTAAGTTACCTTCAATTAGATTTTCTCTCTTCCTGTAGCATTCCAACACATTCCTCTGGAAGCACTGAGAGTTATATACCAGAAAGTTTCACAGCATCCCTTAGGTTATTATTGTCCTTTCCCTCCTGATATTGTAAAAACAACTTTACCCAATTCCATTATTCCTTTCTCAATCAAACAACAAAGTATCCTTGYCTCTCCACTGCACAATTCTGTATAACTTTTATACAAATATGTATGCCTGTGAGCTTCTTTTCTATTTTCTTGAAAGACTGACTTGCATTTAGTAATGCTTCYCCACTTTCCAATGGCTATGTACAGTTTTAACAGATTACACTTAAAAATCATGGGGTTTTTTAAACTCATGATGCAAACAGAAGGAGACTTTGCTATAGACCAATCTATTCTACAGTACACAGCGGCATCCCAAAACTTGTTTCTGTCTATAGGAGTTGTTTTCCTTTCAAGAAATCTTTCAGAAGCCCCACTGAGGAAGCCAGGAGCAGYGCCTGCCTTTGGTACACATGTGAAGTGAAGCAGCAACTGCCAGTAGAAATGTGCTCATGAGAACTATCACATGAAATTTTAAAATGGGACAGTGTTTTTAACATTTGGGAATTTGTGGAGATGCTGGCTGGGCTCACAAGGTACCCAATGAAGAATAAATGCACACTGAGATAACAGAGCTTGTCCCAAGGCAGCCCAGTGACCACATTCAGACCCTACTGAATTACACATGTCAAAGCCACTGCAGAAGATAAAAAACCAAGGAGTATCTGACAGCAGAACTTGGCACAGTTGATTGAAACATACGTTTTTCACCTAAGGCCCTGTGAGTACCTGTTTGTTTTCACCACTGACCTGTGTGATCCTCCAATGCAGACACTGCTCTGCTGTAAGCAGCAGTGTCATGAGCAAAGCCATCCCAAACCCTGCCTTCAACCAGCACTGGAAAGATAAATCAGGGAAATAGCATTGTCATCTGATTTAACTGCCATTCAAAATGTCCCAGTCTCTCTGTTAATTCAAATGAGGTTTAGACTAGACCCAAATTACTGACAACAAAACAGGAGGTTTGTTTTAATATCTTCACCTTTTCATTTAAAATCTTCCTGTCGAAGAACAGAAAATAACATTCCACATGTACTTCCAGGTGGCTACAGCACAACTTACATTTGTCTGTAAACCAGTTCAAAATAGTTAGAATATTTGCTCTGCAGCTGGAAATTGGAATGCCACCTGACAGAATGCCACCTCCTCCTTAGAGCAGATGGTACCATAAAGAAGAGGAATCGCTCAGGAGTACCACAGTGTTTAAGTGGAGGACCTCTAGGATTTTCTTCTTAGAGTGAAGTGGAGAGTCTGCAGCTTCAAAGCATCTCACTCAGCTGGAAATCTCAAAGACCAAAGTAAGAAGAGAAAGACTATCTGGAATTAGCTTCTCAAACATCACAGCTCACTTATTTGATGAAAGCAAAATTAACTTCATATTCTGGAAGAAAAAAAAAAAGAACAAATGTCTGCCAAAGAAGCTTGTTTTGGCAAATAATGAATGCCTAAAAAATATTGTTTGTATTGTGCAAAGAACTTGTAAGTAATGTTTGTTTGCTCACCACTTAATTAGCGGTTCTAAGTGATGGAATTTTGCTGCCATTTGTGACTGTGCAAATTTTGAAACTTCATTCCCCAGATGGAAAAGCTCCCAGGGGGTCATATCATAAACCCATTCAAATGAACAAAACAAATGACAAGTATCTGTACAAATGTGGAAAATGAGGGAGCTGTTTGCATTATTTTATGTAACTCTTGTTAAATGCCTCTGTTTACTTGTGTGGTATGGTTTTGCTTGACTGCACAWGGGTAAATCAAAAGAGGCTGTCAAGATGAGGAGCACAAAAGTGTCAAATATATCAAACCCCTGTAGACATGAGGAGGACCCTCAAAATGGAGGAGTCCCCTCTTTCTGGTAATATTTATGCCTCCCTGTAAATCTAAAGGGAATCTGAAATCCCAAAGAAATAATGAGACTGGCCAAAATGAGAAATGCCAGAGAGCAGCTGATGTGCTGCCAGGAATGCAGATACTGATTTGGATTTTCCCCAGTTATCTAGATGCACCTGAGACAGAAGGGCAATCTGTCCACCTTAGAGGAAAGCCATTCCCAGAGGATGATTCACACATAAGTAGGCTCCTAAAATGGCAGGAATCCCAAAAGGGCTCCACCCAGGCCTTCCACTCCTCCACAGATCTACACAGAAGCAGCCTATGCAGCCCAAAATATTTGGTGAGTGCAGCCATATCTGCCACTGCACTTGCACAAGCTACACCTGGACTCACCTGCTTGAGTAAATGCACACAGCTGCCAGAGCACAGAAACCTTTGCTGCTCTGGTTTCATCACTGTCACAACTAGACTTGGCAGAGATGGAGATCAGGGAAGGTTCCATCCCTTCCACAACAAGATTGAGCCACAGATAGCATCCGAGTCTGGACAGAGCACTGCTTTCATTCCCTGTGAAATACTCTGAATTTTTGGTAGAGGAGTGATGAATGTGGTTGTGCTGTCCCAGCAGTTTGCTGCTACATGGGCAAACAAAGTAAAGGTTTTAGCAGATGCCAAACCCAGCTGGACTCAGCTTGTTGGTACYGCTTGGGAGATGGGAATTTGTGTCACCAAAAGTCAGTGCTAGAATGGCAGGATTGTGCCAGGAACTCAGAGCAAGGCATGGGGCCTTGCCTGTCACCCACAAAAAGGACAAAAAGAGCTTAGTGCCCAGCCTGGTCTGTGACCAAGTCTGATGAAATAAAGTTGAGGACACAGACTGTGACAGGATTTAATTCTGCATGATTTCCAGCTCCTACTGGAAGATAATATACACCTCTTAATTTCCAAAATAATTTTTTAATTAGRTGCTTGTTTTCACAACATTACAAGGAAGAAGAAAGAGATGTTTTTCCCATAACACCTGCAAAGTATCCACATGGCCTTGCTCCCTGGAAATTTTATATTTCCATCTGAAGTTTCCAGTTTTCCTGGATCAGAGATGACTATGCACTCACCCTAGAGTTCTTTCAAATGACAGCCTTCACAGTGACACAGTGCTGCAGACTAACAGTGGTGTCTCAGGTCACCTGCATCCAGCTGTACCTGAGGAATGAGTTTTGCACCACTCTGGTCCATGGCTATATTAAATCTATTTTCAAAAACATCTGACTACTTAGTTAGAAGTCAAACTTTCCACTTGTAGATAAAAACCTGGTGTCTCTGAAGACATTGAGCACAAAGGASGGATGTTTCATGGATGGAAGGAGTYCCCCACTAGGAAATKATATGAAAATTTTAAACTTCTCTGTGAGCTTGGAGGGGGAGAGGAACATATGGACGGTGGAGAAGCATAAARGAGGACTGGCATGTAAATGGGACAGGTTGTTGCTGAAGAAGCTGGACTGTTGTGGGCCTGTGAAAAAGCCAGAAAAAACCCAGGGCATAGGACATACCCCTGATGACATGGTCTGACATACAGCTGCCTACTTCATTTTTAGTTTTTCAGAATTGAGATTGCTAGGCAGTTATTTCCCATTCTATCTATATGAAATATTCACTAAATAGAAAAGTTACTGAACGATGGCTCAGGGCAGCCAAGAAAGCCCTGGTATTAAGTTATTATTAGTATTAAGTGTGATTGCATAAATGGCTCAAAAATGGAAGCTGTATGAGGAAGGGAGTGAAACAAAGTGGAATACAAACGAAAATATTCCCATGGCCTAAACAGCAAGATGGAAAGGATGTGTTTCTTTCAAAAAGCTGTGGAAATCATCTTCCTCCCCTTTTTTTCAATTCTTCAAAATTGAATCTAGCACCAAATGAATTTTTTTTTATTTAACAAAAGCAAAGGGCATTGGTACTTCTCTAAGTGCAGCATTTGCAATGCCATCACCATTGCTGAAACACAACCTAAATGATAATTTAGGCCCTGTTTCAGGTCTTTCAGCTGCTCTTGAACTGCATCTATTTTCAGGAGCAATCTGCTCATCTTTCACACCCCAAAATGGCAGAAATCAAAATGTTATTATGTTGTAAGAACAACTGAAAAGCAAAGTCTTGAACTTGATGAGAAAACTATAACCTCGCTTTATGTTCACAACTCTGCCTTTCACAAAATGTAATTTAAAGAGAGAATTCAATAAGTTTGTATTGGAAATACTTCTTCCTCCAAGTAAATTTAGCTCACAGACCTTCTACTAGATTCTGCCATTAAAAATAAATTAGAAAAAACAAAGTAACAATAGGAAGAATATATATCATCAGTTTCAGCACTTTTCTAGTGTTCATATACGAGAAATAGAGCTCTAAGGGCCACAGTGGGAGAAATATATTCCTACTTAATAATCATTAATTTAAAGGGCAAACCATAGAATTACAGCAAAACACTTGTTGAAAATGACATCCAAAAATTTTGAGAAAGAGGGTTGAAATGGGGAATAAAGTGCATAGTTATAGAAACAGTGATGGGTGTTCACAAAAGAAGACAGTTTGAAACATTTTAAAAAACAGTGAGTGCAACTCTCCTTTCACTCTTACCCAGAGAATCCTTCCTTGGTCTGGCACCTGGGTTAGCTGAGCCAAAATTTTGTATTAGGATAGACAAGGCAAATAAGGCAGTGAAACAGAACATAGGGTTAAATCCTGAACAGGAATGTTAACACTTCCACCACTTCTTTTAATTACAGAATTACAGATTTTCACTTCTGTGATTTGCGATTCAACTTTAAAGCATAAACTTACATTCCACCATATGCATTTTGTTCCTCCACAATGAATCTACATGACATTTTATAGCTTTTCATTCTGCTATCAGTACGCTCCCAGAAGAATTTTTTCATGGATTGAAGAAAAACACAACTCTACAAAATCAGTGTGCTGATGCACCCAGGCCTGGGCACTAGACAGGAGCAGAGAATATGTACAAAATGACACAATCCCCTCTTTGAAACTGTATTTTGTACCTGAGGTAGCACTGCTGGTCCTTGTCCTGCCAACCTCTGCAAGGAGCTGACCTGAGGAACCTTAATGGGCACTGCAGTGATAGTTCCCAAAGTCTGTTGGAAGAAAAACATTTGAACACAGCTTAAAAYAATTGCAGAGCTTTCCCAGACAGAATCCCTCCGAGCTAGCAGTTCCCTTCCAGCTCTTTTTCCCTTCCCAGCTGCCATGGCTGAAGGCTCTCTAGGCACCAGACTGTTTTCAAAAGAGATCTGAAATGCACCACGGTGACCTGCACAGGTACGATGATGCATTTCATGGCAGCCAGGGTCACAAAGAGATATTTGCTGTGCCTCAGGAAATAGTAAATACTGAATTATTAAAATTAAAAGCTGCCTATAAATCTACTACAGCACACTGCCACACGACATTCAGCTAAGATGACACCCATTTGGGCCAACACAGCATCTATTACTATSCATGTTTATTATTTACTCACCTTTTTACTTAGTTTATTCAAATTCGTTCAAGGGTTATTTTTAAGATAGGATGGAATAAACAGATAGCTTGTAAATGTATGATTGGGCCATATATGTAAAGAAGACAGCAAACTTTTCCCATTCAACATCTTTCATCCCCGATTTCAATTCACAGAAACATGGAATGGTTTGGATTGGAAGGGACCTTAAAGATGACCCAATTTCAGCCCCCAACATGGGCAGGGACACTTTCCACCAGACCAGGTTGGTCCAAGTCCCATCCAATATGGCCTCGGACATTTCCAGGGATGGGGAAGCCACAGCTTCTAAACAGAAGTTCATACTTTGGTTAACTGGCCAATATTCTTAAGGCAAGGTTTTGTAACTTTCATCTAGCACTTTGTTATTGTTGTTGGGACAACACAGCAATATAAGCAAGCAGATGATTGTCATTATAACAGCAAGAGACACTTAGTCACCAAATACAAAATCTTATCAGGCTGTTAGAAATAGTTAATATGGAGAAAAATATAGATTCAACTAAATTTCTCTAAATTCAACTCCGCTCAAAACCAAACTTTTGGATCACAGCCAGCAAGATAAAATATGCCATTATTGCCCCAATCTGTTAATGAAATTTGTCAGTAGAAAAGAAAGTGTAACRTAATCATCTCAAGGAAAGTGAAACTGTGTCACATCCAGGCTGATATGTTCTCCTCAGACCTCACCCAGAGTGGCAAAACAGTCTATTTCATTCCGTCTCCAGTGTTTGATGAGAAATAACAAGTGTATTCAGGCAGAATATTCTCAATAAACTTCTCCTACAGCGTTTATATTTTTACCTCTGCTACTCCTGTCAGAGACATTTGGGGGTGTGATGTTGCATATTCAGAAAAGATTAACATTTGAAGAAGATTTGCCTGAGTAAAACAACAAGGAGAGCTGAACAGTTATAAACATGCAAGACAATTTTTCTTGAGTACTCATGGATTACTAGTACCCTGGATTATCCATGGAAAAATAGACTCCATTAAAATTCTGTCTCAAGCCAAGAGAAGAGGGAAAGGCAGCAGAGACAGCAGCATTTCCATCCACAGATGATAAAACAAGTAAATTACACCTTCCTCTAGAAATAAAGGTTCTGGCAGCAGGGGAGGAACAGAAGGGGATATTTCTGCTACAGTTTCCTTACAGGGTGACACGTGGACTAAAAACAATGGGAAGGATCTGACTGAACAACTTCATTCCCCTGTCTGCCCTGTCACAGCCTCACACATGGGCAAGAATAACATGATGAACTACTGCAGTCTGGGGAGAAGGAGAAACTGAGCTGCCACCTGCTGCTATGGGCATTTATTAGACTTATCATAACTTCTGCTTAATATTAGCATGAACTCTAATCAATTCAGCCCAGATTCAGATTTTTTAGGGTAAATACCAAAGTGAACTTTCCAAYTCATGCTACAGAAAGCTTATCATAAGTAAGATCCATATTTTCCTGCTATCCTAAATGAGATTTCTTCCACCACACAGTGAAGTCCAAGGTTTACTAGGAAATATCAAGGGCACCACTACTTCTCCTGGGCTGTGCACATACCCTCTACAGAAAGTTAAAAACAAAAAGTTCTTCCTTCTGGAAAGTTTAAAGGCTGCTGCCTCTGACCTCGCAAACACACATCTAATATTCCTATTCCTACAGATACACAAGGATTTGCAAAGATTTTCAAACTGGACAACAAAATACATGGTGGTTGGCATGGTGGTGCTCGGTCCAAGGTTGGACTTGATGATCTTGGATGTCTTTTCCAACCTTAATSGTTCTGTGATGCCATTAAAATACAAAGTGCTGAAACTGAATGAAACTGGGAACTGATTATAAAGATAAGAATCAAATTACTGAGATGTTAAGTAAGATAGAGTTATCAATTGATAAGATGCATAAAAAACTCCATGTCTGAGCAACAAAGCTCTTCTCTTGTATTACTTCAAATATCTCCAGGGAATAAAAAAAATCCAAGCAACTAGAACAGAATGACTCTGCTCTGGCTGCACCATTGGGCCAATTCTGGTTCAAGTTTCAAAACAGTGAGTGATTGAGACAAAAGAAACRGGAATGAGAGAACAAACAAGAAACACCACAAAACTACTCTGCACTGCTCCCTCAGCTTCACTTGAAAGCAAAGTCAGGATAAATCATCTGTGAGCAGCAGAGAAATGAACTACCATCAGTTCTGTCACCTGCACTTTCAAAACTTTAACCAGATTTTTTTTTCCTGAAGTAGCAGTTCTGCAGTGAACTCAAAAGYACAAAACCAAATAATGGCACTCTTAAGTTATGAAATTTTCAGTGACAAAAATGCAGYCTTCTGTTTACAAATGGTTTTATAGTAAGGATCTGTTATTTAATATTTAAGGAAACAATCTCAGTAKAGAAATCATATGGCCAAGGAAAAAAATCAGAACTTTAATCTCATGTTAATATTAGCACTACAGYATGTTCAGACAGAAGGACATTGAATAATCTATTTTATTTTTCACTATTTACATTTTCTCAGCTTCGGAAATAAATAGCTCAAGCTATTMAAAAATTCGATGACCTCCGTACTTTTCCTGTAACACATTTCATCTGTTATGTCCAGATACTTCACCTAGGTCAGTATTACTGTCTCCCGTTTAGAGATKAAAGAAAAAGCTAGATTTAGAGGTAAAATGATAATGGTCAGGGCTAGACTGTTGTGCAGATGGAAATGTAAGCTAGGCTTCCAGTGTCTTATCCATGTGACTCATTAACTTCATCTCATCCATGCATGGACAGCTCCATCCAAATGGCCTAATTTTTAGGCAGACCAGGATGTCTCCATGACAGTGGATGATAGAAGTGAAATATGTAAAAGGGAACCCCAGTTGTGGTCTCTGCAATGAAGGAGGTGCAGGTGCCAGGATGGGTGGTTGGACAGTTTGGTTCTGGGTACAATTTACATTGCCTTGTTCTTGTTCGAGCTGTACATAAACGAGAAGATAAAACCACTTGCCWGTGATGCTTTGGGAAGGCTGAYCTGGAACAGAGACTAGACAGAGCTAGAGAATATAAAGTAGATATTTATTGAAAGGCCTCTAGGATACACCTTGGGCAGGACAGGGCCTGACCAGGGCTACAGCCAGGGTGAACCCAAAATGGTCACAAAATGGACGACAGATCACAAGGTCTCACACTTTTATGAGATTTGGTCCATTTGCMTATTGGGGTTAATTGTCCAATTACAGCTTCAGATTATGRAGTYCCATCCTTCTTTTTTTTTGTCTCTTCAGTCCACCATTGTTCATGCTTTTGGGCCTGAAAACTTATAACCATTGTCCTTGGTCTCAAGCTGGAAAAGGATTTGTTTTGTCTCTCTACTCTGTGAAGAGAGCTGACTGACACTTAATATGAGGCTCAGAACTATACCCCTAGGCAGCACAGAATCTGAAAAACATGAAAGCTAAAACTTAAGGCATCACCTGGCAAATAAAAACATAAGTGTCCTTATCTGGTGCCCTTGGCCACGCAATGAGAACTGGACAAATCTCCCACAGCTCAARCGATGTCAAATCCTGCTCACACTCACCTTTGTACATCAACTCAAGCTGGGTCCTCAGCTCAAGCCCCTGGGCTTCAGGGGGTGACTAATCAAGATAMCTCCCCAACAAACAGGACAATAAACTTTTGTTCTTCCTGTTAGCAGGGCCACCTCTTTTCATGCCCTGACTGTCCAGGCCATGGTGAGCCTGGTGGATCAAAGACTTGCCACTCATTAATTCCACACTATCGTTTTTATCCATGGACACCTTTTTCTTTTCTCCTTCTTCTTTTCCAGTTTATCCAAAGAGGAAGCTGGTGCACATTCTTATAAGCCTCTAATTAACAAGCTGAAAAGACATTTTTCTGGCAATGCTTGACCTTTAAGCATTTTGTACTAATTTATTGATACAAGCAGAAATGATAATTTAAAAGATTATTTTATGAGTGCTGAATAGCAACAGTTTTGTAAAGATAAATGAGTTTCTTATTTCTACATTTACAGCTCTAAGCATTTTAATGGAAAAGGTCCATAAAAGTCAAAAATATTTCTGAATCTCTCCTCTGGCTAAAGCTACTTGGGCTTTTCTGGTGACCTCCTGAAACATCTACAATGTGAAGGATGAGGAAAAGTAAAGAGCCAAGTTTCAGTTGGCCTCAGGTTAGATTGTATGCATTTAAACCTTTAAACCAGACTTACTGCTTTATAGAGTTGGGTCTTTTTCAAATAAGAACAAAAAATAGTAATAACTTAAAATAGGATAACCAACTCAAGCCCCCAGAATAAATCAACACCATCCCAGGATAAAGGCTCTCAAAGACAACTGAGGGATAGAAGTGTGGGGAGAGTAGCAAGTGAAAGACATAAAAAGTGAAACAAGGAAGTCTGGCATGGACAGAGAGTAAGAATTCAAAGGATGAAGTCTAGAGATGGTCAGAGGATAAAAGGATGCTGCAGCAGAAACAAAGTCCTACATTATCAGTGATCAGACTAAGGGTCATCCATTCAGTTTCCAGCTATTATGTCATGACTTATTTAGTCAATGCCTGAGTTTTCAAATCTAGGACTATTTGTGATTTAAGCAAGCTTCTGCCTTTCAGTCCTGAATGAATACACACACACAKATATACACATATGTATGTATCTAGATATTGTATCTCGATTGAAAAATATTTGCATTTTACTCAGCTTGAGTAYATATATTTGTCAAACTATTGCTATGTTCATTTTGAATAAATTGCTTTTCCCCCTCCCTTAGATGTACTAACAAATGCTTAAGGACTTATTGCTACAATTCATTATCTGTACAAACTCATTGCAGAGCTGGTGTCCATGAGCAGTTTCAGATTAGATCACAGATGTAAAGCTGTTAGGGGACATAACTGTTCTCCCATTCCAGAATTACACCAGGATAAGTAAAATCACTCCAGTCAATCACTGAAGAGAATCAGACTCAACCAGTAACAGAAGGTTAAAGAGACACACGGTTCTGCAGCAGGTTACCAAAATAAGAGTTTAACTCAGGAACATATGGGTTTGTTGTATCTCAGCTGAACAGTTCAATTATTTGAGCTCAACTGACACTGCATTGCTGGATTATTTGCAAATTATTTTATACCGACATCGATACTGCAGCACAAATATTGTGTCCCTGCAATGTATTATGGAAATACTAATCTTCTTCTTTTTAAAGAACAWATGCATCTTTTTAAGATCTAGGTCTTCTTCATGTTGAACCTAAGCTGTTAAAAAAAATGTTTTTGTCTGTTATGTGTTCAATATTGGCAACAACAGTTTTACAGAATGGATTTTTAATGTGGTAGTGACAGGGGAACAGATTGCTATGGCAACAGCAAAGATGAAAATTCTTAACCTGAATGGATCATCGCTGAAGTAATTGCAGGGTTTTTTTTACCCATTCTACATCCATTTTACAACTTGAATGCTGCATTCAACCTTGAGCTTGCTTTATATAAATGCCAAGCACTATATGCAGCCTCCAAATTGATTTGACCTAAAACTTGMTGCCCCTTCCCTCACGAATCCCAGATAACTGCTGTCCTCTAGCTCACCTAAACATCTGAATACTGACATTTTTTCCACAGAGTCCACCAATAAAAGCACCAGGCCTTCGGACATAACTTTGAGGCTCCTGTAAAGCAAGTTGAAGTACATATTTTTTCTTTCCTTCTAGACTCAACTTGCATAAAAACTGGTGGAATTCATTCTTCATTTTCAAATATATGGTGAAATCACTGTGCATGGCATTTCTAATCAGCTGGTGAAATAAGGTATCAGTTTCACAGTCCATTGTATTCTAAGGAGGCTGTTATTTCAGACACATATTTTGTGTTAACAGCAATTTGATTGGAATTTCATAGAAATGTAAAGGTTTATTTTACAGGTTTTAAAAGTGTTTGTTCTCCCCAGATCCTCTCCCTTTACTCAGAATTCATTGATCATGTGTTCACGTACAGTTTATGATTGTTACGAAGTAAACAATTGGACATATATGTCCTGTTGCCTTTCCAAATCAATAGTTTTGAAACCATCCCTTCTTTGGGCASCAAAAACACAGTTTAAACCAACTCTCCTTATAGCCAATTAACAACRGCTTGGACTTTTGTCCTGGAACAGCTCTCTCTGCATGGGGCTAACCACGGGCAAATAGGAGGCAAAGTACTACCTTAAATTCCACACCTGCTTTGAAAACCAAATTCTTGGTTGCTGCTGATAAATCATCACCACTCATTCGCAGGGAAGCCCAAGGTGGTATCACAGCTCATGCAGGTGTCAGAAGAGAATATGCAGGGATGAAACAATCAATGTTCTGCTTTTCCTGTGGCTCTCAGGATTTTCAGAGCACCACCCAATTTATCTCTGCTTTTACCATAAGATTTTCAGAGCACCATCTCTACTTCTTGCCCCTTGCACATTGCCATCCGGGTGCACTGAAAAATACAAACTCTGGGCACACTGTGGATATGTGTTCTGGCAAAGGGAAAACACAATGAATACAGTCCACGTTTTTCCCCGTTTYAGAAATCCTGCTGATTACTTACACAAGGAAACAACTTGTGTATTGTTGTTTAGGAATATGCCTATTCCTAAACACAGTTTGCACCAAATTATTTACTAGTCAGTGTTTTTTTTAATGCATCATTTTTTAAAATCAAAAGGATTATAAATTATTTCTACGTGTATTATAAAAATAAATTATATATATATTTTTATATATACATATATATATACATGCGTGTGTGTATATATATATATATAATTATTTTTATCAGGATTTTTTCCACAGGCATTAGATCACACTCTAAATTTCTGAATCGAAAGAAAATAAAAAAGAAAAAGAAAGTTTGGGTTGTGCCAAATGCATTAGCATGCACATACCTGTTCTGTGATTTGTAGCCTTTTTTCAGAAACCATATTTAACTAATTAAGTCTCTACCTCCTGCACAAATGAGCATAATGTCAATGAGTTGCAGCAAGACTCAGCAGCTGTGTTCACACCTATAGTCTCTTGCTAAGATGATTCATAAAAGGTTTGCTGTTTGACTACTCAACTGTTCCAGGTTGATGTGGTTTTTAATGACTAATGTTTTCAAATTACTTGGTCTGTGTTCACAGTTTGCAGAAATATTCCCAAGTAAAGGGAAAATGCATGAACAGTGTCACASAAAGCAGTTTCACACCTCTCCTTCAAGTGAGCTCAGGCAGAAGTGAAATTCTTCAACAGAGCCAGCAGACACTAAAGCAYCTCTGTCCTAGCACAGCTGCAGGATATGAAGGTTACAGTATGAAAAAGGAAGCCAAGGGGATGAAAAATAAAGGAGGAAATGACCATCATCCCTCGGTGATTTAGGAATCCTCACCTCTCAGGATGGCCCATGCAGCCTACTGGCAGCTACTGAAAAATTAGAATTCCATATGATTCCACCTCAGCACCCACTGGGCTCAGAGCTGATTTGTACTCTTTGCTCTGAGTGTGAGGTGTTCTTCTGTCACTCAGAAGAACTGGAAAACATGAGGGAAGTGACAACCTGAGGTGACAAAATTGCCTGCTCCAGACAGTACCTTTTGTCAGGCCTGAGCTAAGCTAATCCAATTAGCTAAGCAGAAGAATGTTGAACTTGCTTAGGAAATTATCCAACAAGCAAYAGAATAAAGACAAGGGGAAAAGCAATGTTTCTTACCTAAGGTGGCAGAGAAGAACAAGGGTGGGGGGAGGAAGACAAAACCCACAAAGAAAATGGAACGGCAATTCCAACCCTTTTTGACAAAAGAAGCTATTATATCAGTTCAGTAATAACTGGATGTTGGTACCAAAAGTTACTTCCTTGAGAATAGAACTTGGGGAAAGTACAATAAAATTTTGCCTGAATTCCATATAAAGTGTGTATAAATATGACTGATTTTAAAATGATGCAGTTAATAGAGCTTGTTAGGATTAAAAAAAAGGAAGCAGCAACTTTCTCAGCAAATGTTAACTTGGATATGCAGTTCATYCTATAAGCACATATTATAAACTTTTTAGGCAGACTGCTCAGCAATATTAAGCTACTTATCTCTCAACAAAACCCAATGGAAAATATTGCTTTAGCACAATATGGTGGAATTACCATTGCTATTGAATTCCTAACTTTGGTATTGCATAGTTCTAGGACTGCAGCTGTGAAAAATCATTGCAGATACTGCTATGTAGGTCCTGTCTTCTAGTAAAAGAAAATAGCCATATGCAGTTTTGGAGGGGGATAAACTCTATAGTATTCACTTACAAATGTAATTGGTTCTTTGATAATCCAAATAAAAAGGATTTTTTTTATGTTTAGATAGTAAAAGGATTTGGTAAATTTATGCTTATATAAATAGATTCATAGATATATACAGATATATTTATATATGCATATATATGTGACTACATAAGCATGCTTTTCAGAACACAATATATTACACATAATACTTTCCCAGAGATATAATATACCAAAGTGAACACCAGTGCTTCCCTTCAATGACAGAGGCAGGAAATTTTAGAACTAGGAAGTASAAAATCTCCTTTCCTTCCTGACATGGTGCCTGGATGTGTTTTGCTGCCCTACTGATTCCATGTGTTTGTACTTTGCTCTGAAAGAGGAGACCTGCTTCATTCCACTGAGTTTCACYTCCTTGAGCCCCTGGAGACCAACCTGTGGTTAACCAGTTTCATTCAAAACATACTCCACAAAAGCTGTGCTTTCCTTCTCCTTCCTATCTCTTCCTTCAACAAGTTTCTTGGGAGTCCAACCACCTACTCCAGAGTAGGAAGATTTCAGATCCTACACTCACACATGGCTCTCTGAATCATTTAACTAGCAGAACATACTTGGGAGAAAGACTCTTCTCCCAAGCTTTTCTGCTGAATTAGTCAGTGACAGAAGAAAGGAYGTGGTTTTGTGGCCCAGTGGCTTAGAGAACGCTTGGGGGAAAAGAGAACCAACAATTCCAATCAAGGCTCTGGTCGCCTTGTTGTTCACCCAGCAGTTCCTACAATGCCCCAGTGCAAGCATCTTTTTGGAATACGACTGGTAGGAGTAGAGGTGTCCCCAGATTCACCTGGGCTCAGGCCTGAGTGCTACTGGGCAGGGATTGAGSATCTTTGAGCTCCAGGCAGCCAGATGCACTTCAGCACTGAAGTTCTTCCAAAGACCTAGTCTAAATCTCTTTTGCTAGAAATAAAAGACAGAGAGAGAAAATATGTCGTGTTTTGAGCTTGCCTACCATGCAAATCAGATGGTACAACAATAAAATCTTCATGGAGGCAGAGCCACAGACCTTCATGAGTCTCAGCCCAATGAAAGGCTGAGTGTGTATCCATAGGGATACCATTGAAGAGATCAGGACTTCAACCACGTCATTCCCAGAGATAAAACAGAGGAAATTTTTTTTCTTTTTCTTTTTTTTTTCTTTAAATTGGACAATCATGGAATCATAGAATGGTTTGGATTKGAAGGGGCCTTACTGATCATCCCATTCCACTCCCTGCCACGTGCAGGGACACCTTCCAAGCCCCATCCAACCTGGCTTTGGACACTTCTGGGCATTGGGCATCCACAGCTTCTCTGGGCAACATGGGCCAGTGCCTTGTGACCGTTGAGGCTGGCAGTGTCCCAACTTCAGGGACAGAAAGATGAGGC
>QVAJ01000181.1:1539983-1573894 GCA_003546035.1 Mixornis gularis
TATGTAAACATTCTAAAAATACACATTGTTTGCATGAARCTGCKTGRGAAAGTTCTGCACAAAGCAGAAAATTCAGGGCAACAGTGCCTCACCAGCCTCACAGGGAAGAATTTCTTCCCARTATCCCATCCAACTCTGCCCTCTGTCAGTTTGAAGCTGCTCTCCCTTGTCTAGTCACTAAATGACCTCGTAAAAAGTTTCAATCCATCTTTCTTAAAAAGATATCCTAAATCCCAAACGGTTGCCAGGAAGCTACAAGAGAACTCTTACAGCATGAAATGGCTAATACTTTCTTAGACTGAGTGACTCTTACTCAAACAGGGCTATTTATACCCTGCCATTGGTTGCAAAAGCTGAATGTTGGTAAGGAAAGCTACTCAACTTCTGCTGCAGATATGAGAGTTCTGTACACTCTACACCCTCATACTGCAAATTGAAAAGATGTAAAAATTAGGATGAAGATGTCAAGAAGCTGGTGCATTTTTCTTCTTATTAAACATCCCTTTTCAAAGAAAATGTAATAGTAATAATAACAACAATAAAAATCATTAATAGCTTGCCAAGCCTATTGTACTGACGTTAGGAAAATAGTTAAAGACATGCTTGTGATATATCTTGTAGACTAATTCTTCTGGTACAAATAAAGCTTCTCTAGACCTGACTTCAGTGGAGATATTCCAAACTCACAAATTTGACAATGCTCATAGAACTTGCTGAGAAATACTTTATTATTAAGACTAATAAACTCTACCTTACTGAAGTGTAAATACATCATGATACACCAAGATATAAATTAATTCCGGTGCAATCTAATAACTTGTAAATTCAAAACCAATTTCTGGATTCAGGCTAGAAGAATGAGAGTTAGYCATATTCCTCAAGACCTGACAATTCCGAGACATCATAGTGATGGTTCAAAGCCTCTTAAGAATACAGGTATAGCAGAACCTGAAGCTTTTTATCTTCTCATACTTACTAGGGAGGTTGGGCTGTCCTTTTCTAGCAATAATAACAAAAGCAATATCTTATTTCCCATATTACAGGAAAGGTTAAAAATTACACATGTCAACAGAATTTTAGATGATTGGCTTGTATTTTGAAAAGACAAGTGTGAGGGAAAATGAAAATTGTAATGCTTCACTCTAAAGAAAATGTGAAATCAGCAAATTGGGTTGTGGGGTTTCATTAGAGCAAATGCTAACTAATTACCATATACAGTCTTCTAAAATCATAGTACCTCTGTAGTATTCTTGCCAAATTTCTACAGTATTCTTATTACTACTATGCTACAATATCTTTCTTTAAAAAATATCTTAGTGTATGAAGATATTATTCAAAGAAAAATTAATATTAAATTAAACAATGGTGACTTGTGGGTTTATTTCACACCCAGAAGGATAGTAAACAGTTAAGGTAAGACCCTTAAATCATCACTACCAATTCAGCAAACTGCAGGAAACACAACATTGCTTAAATCCTATCAAAGCTGTCACGCACATTCTGGTATTACCTATTCAGTCACTGCTATTGCAGCGATCCTGCAAATAAAAATGAACATATCTCCAACCCAGCCAGCCTCATTGTTTGATTCAGTGAGGGATGCGACAATCAAATTGTTTGTAATATCGCAATCCATCACTACACGTGCAACTTTAATGACACAAGTCACTGAACTGGGGTCCTAATAAAATAAAACAAGAAAAAGAGGCTAAACAGAGGTCCATAATAAAGATATCACAGAGAAACCCCCCCAAACAAACAGTCATACCCATTAACTAAATGCCTTGCACAAAAGCAGTGGGGACATGGTCTCGCGTTCAGTGGTCAAATCTCCAAGGACAATATTTGGCCAAAGAATTAGAACAGTCAAAAAGATTAAGAWCCCTGCACAGAAAAGCAGGTAAATRCAAACTGATACATAGATATGATTAATCCTGATGAAGACATGTGAATTATATACATGTTAACTCAGGGTAATGCTCAAATGGAGGATAAACTTGAAACCGTTTTCTGAAATTATAGATATTGAAGCCTGACTGTAAGATCGACAGAAAGAATTTTGGTTTGCCTTACCTTGCCTGGCGCCTGCCTTATTCTAAAAGGGTCTATATTTCAGTTTTCATAATGGTAAAAATCCAAGTCCAACGAAAGCCCTTCTACTCAAAGAGGGCAAAAACATGACTCAAGACCACAGTGCACCATCTGCACAAGAATTACGTGCACGGAAGAAACATCAAGCCCAAGAGCGATTTAAAAGCAGTCAAAGAAGAAACAGGCTCATGATAAGTAAAAGTAACTAGTCCTTTCCCACCCATACACACATATATGAGTATCAAAAACACACGCTATAGCTGTTAACAGGCATCCGCCAACACTCTGTCCTTGTCACTGATGGAAATTGAAATATATCTGTCTTGCCATTCAGCTATTCTCTAAATTTAGAGATGAACAAAGTTGGTTAAATTTGGATCAGGCACTTTCTGACTCACATTATCCTCCAAGCTGGCAATCTGTCACATGTCACACAGAAAGGCCGCTGAACATAGTGCACAATCTCACTCCTGACGAGCCACTGTCCAAAGCAAGGGATATGCAAACACCCCAATAAAAGGCAGGAAACCCATGCAAACCACTCTGATGTGAACAGCAAAACAGTGCCTGTGGGTTGAAATATGCATTSAAAGAGCCAAATCTTTAACTAGTGCAAACAGAACTCCATCATTTGAGCACAACTCTCCAGATTCCTAGTCAGGGAGGGTCTGTCCTTCTCTATAGGAATATCTCCACACACAGATTACTTCCTTCTCTCTCACATGCACAAGGACTTTTAATTGCTTATTGTGTAGCAATTTTTAACTTCAATTTTTTATAAAATGKCTGTGATGTGAGGAAAAGAGAACAACTAAATCCTAACATCAATAAGTACTAATAAATATTAATATAACATAAATGCCACTTATACTGCAATGTGAAACAAGTTTATCATCCACAGATGAAATAAAATTGCTGCCTTTATTACTGTCAGGAATGACTTCTAAGATATTTCTATTTACTACTTGAGTATTCATCACCACTCTGTGTTTACAGCATCTACTCTCTCTCACCAACCCCTCCACATTTATACATGTAGTTGAAGATCAGTATTTCCTGAYACAGTTTTCCAATCAATTTCAATATACACAAATGTACAATTGTGAGATCAGCAGCAGACCAGTTGCCAAATCCTGATACTGTTAGAACACCAACAGGAAATCTTACCGTGTCTGTATTTGCAATGTGAACATTGTAAGAAGATAAATACAAGGTTCRCAGTCTGGTATCAAACAGATTCCTGCAAATTATTCAACTATCCCACAAACTCTGTAGATAATGAGAAAACCCCATCTTTAGACAACAAATGGAGCTAAGACATTTGGCAATATTCCAAARCCTTTCATTTCCTAAAGTGGCACCTCTTATTAAAGTAACAGCACGTATAGAATAAGTAGACCTGTTTATGCATCCTATAATTTAGAAAAAGACCTAGGAGATGATTTCTCCAGCCCCAAAGTTGATCATCTTTCACTATTACAAACTGCRCTTCAAGTGTGAATCACACAGCCCTCAAATTTTCTATCCATCCCCTCACATTCTTGTTCCCCCATTTTAAATAGAACTAACTTGAAAATTCTGACATTTTCAGGAATGCTTGCCCGGTAATTTCTGTGAAGCACAGACAGCCTCCAATTACAATGAAATAGCTACAGTGTATTATCATTTTTAGAGTGTTCTTTGCTTTTCTGAAGTGAATCAGAGCTCTCCATGGGAGCTACTCTGATTAACGTCAAAACAATAATGCGCTAAAAACTCTCAGCATTRGAACAAGGGACTCAGAACTTTGTTTGTATGGGTAATATATAAGGATGTAGGAAAATATCGCAGAAACTTCCAAAAGAGGAATGCTTATATAGTCATAGAATCACAGAATTCCAGAAAGACTTGAGTTGGAAAAGACCTTAAAGCTCATCCCGTCCTACCCTCTGCCATGGGCAGGGACACCTTCCCYTATCCCAGGKTGCTCCAAGCCCCATCCAACCTGGCCTTGGGCACTTCCAGGGATGGGCCAGYCACAGCTTCTCTGGGCAACCTGGGCCAGTGCTTCACCCACCCTTACAGGGAAAAATTTCTTCCCAATATCTCATCTAACCCTGCCCTCTTGTCAGTTTGAAGCCATTCTCTCTTGTCCTGTCACTCCAGACCCTGGTCCAAACTCTGTCTTCWCCCTCCTTGTTGGGTCCTTCAGACAATTAAGTCACCCCAAATCTCTTCTCCAGGCTGAGCAATCTGAATTCTCCCAGGGTTTCATCACAGCAGAGCAGCTTCATCCCTCTGATCATCTTGGTGCCTCCCCTCCAACAGCTCCAYGTTCCTTCCTGTTCCATGACCCCAGGGCTGGAGGCAACTCTGCAGGTGGGGTCTCACCTGAGCAGGGCAGAGGGGCAGAATCCTCCCCTCCCCTGCTGCYCACACTTCTAAATTTWTTATATTCCTAAATTTTTAGACTTTCTTTAATAGGCAGTTAAAATTGCTCCCAAGAAAAGGCATGAAATTGGAGCAATTGCATTTCCCTCCTTTAACCTGGTCTCTTCTGTTTGGTTCTCTATAGCCAGGACAATGAAGCACTTCTGGCTACAAGGACTAGACATACAAATGTGCTGACAGCTCCATCATTCTTCTGCAGGACCAGGAATCACTGACAAAAGCAAAGTAGTTTTCAGTTAATCTCCTTGTGCTTGTGCTCCTCACTAGAGACACTTCCCAGACACTTCCCAGGAAGAAAATTCATTCCATAAATACTTAAGCAGCATATCCATTCCTACACCCCACTGCACATGGACCTGCAGATGGGATGTTCAGTGACACAAATGCTGCAGACAACTACCMCAGTTTGGTTTCCAAAACTGGGACTCACAATTATTCCCTGGTCATTAATTTTCTTCCAGCAGGGTGTTTGTTTGCCAGTTCCCACAGAAACAAATCTGGTAAAGTTGCTCTTAGATTTTTACAGCTGTGTATCAGACASTCCACTTCTACTCATCCTTTCCCTATCCAGTGTAAATCCACTTTTACTTATCCTTTCCTGCTGAATATTCTGCTGCCTTCACGGGAAAGTTTTGACTGTGTAAGGAATACCATATAGGGCCTAATGAGGYTTTATTCAGTTCCTGAGAGAGTCTTTATTCTATCTTTGGGTGTCTGAACCCTAATGTAAACCCAAATGGAAATGCAGATTGAGCAGAGCAGAAAYCCACATGCTTTAGATGCATTGACCATATACGTATATCTGGGATGTTTAAAAGGAAGCCATTTATCATCAGGAAGCAAAAGTGCTTATTGTGAATCTGACATTTAAATATACCATCAACAGCAACCAGCATTGAGAAATGGTTTAATTAACCTGAAAGGGTGTAATTTTATGCTATTTAGCAGGAAATAAAGAAAATTTTAAAATGCTTTTACGCTGTATATATCAGAGTAGTAAGGCCAAATTCTGCTCTTAGATACCCATATTTAAATATGAAGTAAATTCATTAACCTTCCTTAATAAACCTGCAACTAAGAGGGATGCAGACATAACCAGAATCTGTTACACACACTCTGTAACCCATTTCCTAAAATTACCATGCTTTTTACAACATTTTAATGGTAGAGTTAAAACTTAAGCCCCAATGGCAAGAATTGATCACTGGATGGCAAGTGGTGAATCCTTGGGGTTTCTACTCTCTGAGTGCTTCTGTTTATTATTATTATTAATTTAATTTGGCCAGGTCACTTCTCCTATTCTACATTTTCATATGTCTTCTGAAGGTACAAGGGACCATACTTCAAATTCCTCTGTTCACAACAACTCTGGTGTATGAAACTGTGGCCATGATGGCATGGTCAGTACTTACCTGTTCAAAATCTCCACACCACTGGCTTTCTGTGGAGTTTTCTCCTCTGTTGTTATTTTGAACAGAACACTGTTACCACACCAGGTTACCCTCACAAACCAGCAAAAGCAGAAAGCCCRGAGCTCTAATTAGGCCCCAGCAGGAAACCCAGCCTCTGTTTCACATTTGAGAAAACCATAAAACCCAGAACAATTTAGGGAAAGTCAATAGGAACTGTTACCCACACAGASCAATCATTGCTCTGTTCCTCCAGCACAGACATCCAGAAACCAACACAGTGCCTGGTAAAACAAAGCTCAGGTAAGCCCTCAACAAATCCCTTCAGTATCTTGAAATTCATCAGCCATCACTGACCAACACAGATCTGAAGAAAAATACAACTGAACAGCAGCTGAAACACACAGTAAGGGTGGGAGCCACRGAGTCCAGAAACACAGTGATTTTTGGCAATCACAGACTCTGATGCCAGCGAGATGCTGGTGCTCTGGCGATGGCCAACATGACCAAGGCTGCCATWATCCATAGAAAAATGCCTTTATTTTTTCCCCTCCCCTAGATCTGTGTGGAGCCTCTGGATCTTTATTTTGTCCTTACTTGTGCCCACTAGTTATCATTTCCACCTGCATTTCAGCACATGGATCTACATGGATGAGGAAGTATGGGGCAGATGCACAAAGGGCTCCAGCAAAGGCTAAAGGGGGGCAGAGAATGATCCAAGGACTTGTTGGACAGTTCTCATTCCCAAGGATGCCATGTGCAGCATGGACACGTCTGAGGCATTCTCAAAATTACCAAAAAGGCCTGTAGTGTGGCTGCAAATACAGGGATCATGCCTAAGGCAGACCTTGTGAGCTTCCTATGGAGAAGCACAAAGGGATCAGCAGAAGTGAATCCTTTATTTCTCAATCTTCCCACAGTAAAACATGGAATAATAACTAACTCCATATTGTGAGGATAAATTAACTATGTTAATGCCATGTTTTCAGGCACTGTAGTAACATGGATTCTAGAAAAAAAAAGCTATATACAGCTAYACAACCAATACAGGCAAATAACTCTAGAAATAAAATCTGTAAGTACTGCTGCAATACAAATAATAAATAAAAACTGGAAAGATATAGTCATATGCACAGGCAGATTTCCAGTTATGGAGGAAGTACTTTTACAAAGAGCACAGTGAAGCACATAAAGTAGGATGGTGAAGAGAAAGGCAATAAATCATTCTACAAATACATTATTCTGAAAAATGGCCATCGTAGGCAAAAGTATGTTCCTGAAGTTCCTGAAGGGATGCATTTTTTTTCTGGTAAATTGAATATACCAATAACTAACAGGTATATATCCTCCTCCATGTATAAAAGCCACATTTCCTGAAAAAAATAAATGGATACCAGTGTTGTCTGCTCAGTCTAAACAGGGACACAAGTAGTTCTGTGAGTGAGGAGTTAAYGAAGCATTTGTGGACAACAGTTTCCTACCTTGCCAAGAATTTATAGCACAATAAATCCTCATACTGTATTTTGCTTTGAAAGAACCCCTCTGAATAGAAAAGCCCTGGGACAAGAGTACAGGCGCATGGGGAAGCTGCCAGATTTTCTCCAGCTGACCCAGGGAATACATGTGTGGGAAGGGAAATACAGAGAGGGGCAGCAGGTAGGTTTGGTGGTGGTTGTGGGGTCAGGATGGACAGGGAGTCAGGACCTTGCTTAAGGTGTTTTGTGAGAGTTGCACAGAGTAACAGGAGACAGAGATGCCAGTGAGCTCCAGCCCCCTGTGTGTGTGTCCTGGTGCTCCATGGCCCAGTGCTGACGTGCCCTTCCAGCACTTGTGTCTTTCACTACAGATCTTGAAAGGCAGCCAAAGGGTCTGACAGCAGTGTTCCCCCTCTCTGCTTGTGCTCCCAATACTGCCTGATCCAACTGTCTTTCCAACAGCCAAAAGGCTTYCTGATTTCCCCAAACTAGACCCTGGGATGGCTGCTGGCCCACAGTTTTCCCAGTTAGAAGAGAATGAGAAGGCAGCAGAGGGGCCTTTTCTTTACAGGGTAAATTCTTCCAGCACAGCAGATGGGACTTTGTCCTTCAGCAAAGCAACCTCAGATCTTGCTCTCAGTCAGGAAATGGTGGTGAGGATAGGAAAGGGTAAATAGCACATAAMTATCATTACAATAAAAAATATATAATTTATATATATATATATAAAATATATATAATATAAAAAAATCTCCTTATACCAAAGTATGTTGTAGGTACAGGCATACCATTGACTACCCAGTAGCTCCAGGTCATTCCCTCTACACAACAGCACTACAAATTCTCTAAAAGCAAAGCACGTCTATCATATATTCATCATATGCCAGCAAAATGCAGGTTATGCCAGTAAAATTCTGCTTTAGTCAACGTAACTTGCTCCAGATCATCCAAATGAAGCTCTAAGCTTCATGTCTTGAAGKGGGAGCAAGAGCTGCACTCATGATATCCCCGTCTGTACCCTTGCACCAGTGTAGCTCCTTCAGTCATTCTTCACACGTGGGAATGACACTGAAAGGCTGCCAGGGAATAGTGTAGAGCCAGCACTGATTCCTGCAGCTCACCATTTCCAGTGCTTTCACATTTCAAACCTTTTTWATCTCACAATATATCCTGCTTCTAATAAACCACGTGATAGGTACCTAAACAATCCTTTAGCATCTGTTATGCACTTATTTACTTAGATACTTTTTCCAATGCAGACATGGCTTCCATTAAGTCAACAACATTCCAAAATCACTTTAAGAATCTGCTGGGTAAACAACAGCCTAAAATGAAAGCGCTGACTTGCAGCTGCCCAAATGAAATTTTTGTAACAAACTTACATTTAATCCTGTCTGTATTTGAAARTTCTGTATTTAGATAGTGCTTGATGCCCTATTTTTTTCTGCTGAGTTTCATTTAGCATTTCWTTCTTCTTGCTAGATATCACATGAGATGACGACCATACACACATCCTGATATTCTCAATACTTTCAAGCAGGAACCAATGTTCAGACACTCATAACATTACATTTCATGCCCACCCCTTCCCTCACTTTGCAGATACAGAGGGAGAGGCTACACTACACCAGTAATCTCATTTACAAGTGTTAGCTTGCCATCTTAGCCCAGTTTGCAGACATCTATTATCCTCCATCTTACAGACTACATACATTTCTGTAGGAAARAAAAACCCATACAACTTTACTGAGCAGTACAACACTCCAAAGGAACCCAAAAAGAAGACAAAGTAAAAGCTTATTARTAAATGTCAGCAATGACATTTCCCTCCAACACTACAGTGCTTGTAGCTAAGGTGTTACTATTATTGATTCATCATTAACACTCCAGGAACAATCAAGAATACTGAGCATGAAGCAAGAATAGATTTTTTAAAATTATATTTCCCAAGAAAAATAAATCTTGCAAAACAAGTTTAATTTGGGTGGAGGAGTGATAATTCACATGCAATCCGTCACTAAGCTTGATGACAGTTTAGGACCAATGGTCAGCTTGCAGTTTTTTTTTTTTTGTCATTCAATATTTCTTATTATTTCAACCCATGCTTGACTGTTCTCAAAAAGATAAAACTACCACAGTCCTCTGGTTTAGAAACTTGCCACTCCTCAGCTTCTTCCTCCATAAATAACAAACATAATCAGAGATACTAAATCACAAAACTACACTTGTTGAAAACTTGCAATGTGAAGACATCTCTGAATAAAAACACTAGGCCTTTTCCTCTAGGAAAACCAAGGAAAACCCGAAATGCTGGTCAACATTCCCATGCTATTCCAACAACAACAAACCTCTGCTTGAAATGAAGCTGCTCCTTGCAAGGAAAAGTTGCAATGCCAGGACAAATACTGCTTCAAGTTTGAGAGCATACAAAATAGAAACCTGCAGGAGCATCAGCGCTTGGCTCCAGCAGGTTGCAGTACACCACTGAGCCCAGCATGCTTGGGGATGTGGAAGGTGGGACTGGGACCCATTTGCCCTTTTGAAAGGATAAATGGAAATGGGTTATTCAACACCACAGCGGGTTAGAAAGTCTCCCTCCAACAACACCTGAAGAAGTGAAAAATTTGCAGYCAAATGTTCCAACTCATATTRYYCTCYAGCACCTGGGGCTGTCGCTTCACTRTTTTGTCTAAACACATTAAATTGTATTTCAAGCTTCTTCCCTCACTGCTTTGATTCTTTTCTTCCAATGGCTCCTGACAGTAACAGTAAAAGATAGTCTTTCACAAAATGATAGACCATTGTAATATTGAAACTTTTATCTTTCATATTATTATCATTTATATAGTTATGTTCCAGGACTCCAAGAAATGTGTACTAGGATACCATCAAGTTTATTTTCAATAAAGAATAAACAATACCTTCTAAAAAGGAAATTACCCAGTATGAAATACATAATGGATATTCAAAATCCAATTTCCCAGACAGATACTTCRGTGTAACAGCTAAACAGAACACTGTTTCTCCAGAAAAAGTGACAGGACAATTTTGTTTCCAAAGTGATTGGATGTGCTTTCCATGTTAGTGGATGCAGTAGGTGACGGTTGTGCCCCATATGGTGTTTAGGAAAGGGCTTCCTTGGCATTAAAAAGCCTCATGCATTCCAGCATAACCTTGGCTTACAAAAATCTTCAGGTATAGTTTGCCTGCTGCCTTTATCCATACCAGGTTCTCCTTTCCTTGATTATTAGAGATTCATATCCTGAGCCTGTGAAGGGGAATCAGAGTACAAAAAAATACCAACACAGACTAACACAGCCCCTGTATGCAGAAAGCAGAAAAGAAATCCTCATTTCCCATGCGAGCAATTACACCTTACACCCTCTCCTACAAAGTTTTGGAAAGGCTTTGTCACTTTTCAACTTCATCAGCACCAYCTCCCTCTCCTGACACACACAGCATGACTGAAGTCAAATCTCTGTTAATGAACTGCACAAAACATGGTGTGMAGCAAACAAACAGCACCCCTTCCCCTTATGATCTCCTTTCACTAAGTCCATTTACTGAATATTTTAATTACCATGAACATAAACATTAAACACGTGTATGCATCTGGACCTGGCGGCAAACATCCTGCCAGCCCCGCTGTGCCTCAACGAGGGCAGGTTCCAGCCCCGTACTGCGGGGACTGGAAACGCCAGCACAGCCAGGAGCTCCTCCAYCCCGCAAGCATTTCTCTACCTAAACTTTGAGGTTTAAGAACTGCTTCTGAACCAGAGACGTTTCCACAGAAAGATGCGGCAACTGAGGACGAGCCACACGCTCAGCACCGGAGCAGGAACCCTCCCCTCGCTGGACGGCAGAGCGAGCACCGCACTCGATGGCTCCGGGATAGAGGGACGGGTCTCTCCTTGCTCCTGCACCCCGAAGCACTGGAATGGAGGGACAAGTCTCCCCCACGGGCCCGGAGCCCCCTCATACCCCCCGCCCAGGGCCACCCACCCGCGCCCCGTCCGCGGCAGAACCCTCGGCGCCGCCCCGCTCCCGCCCGGCCCCCATCCCTCCCTGCCTGCTTCCCTTCGGGCCCCCACCCTTCCCTCCCTCCCTCCCGGCTCCCGGCCCCTGCCCGGCCCTACCTGGGCACCCACAACTTTGGCCGTGCTCTGCGGACCGACGGGCGCGTTCCGCGGGGGCTCCGCGCCCATCCCGCCGTGCAGGGTGGCCGTGACCATGGCGAAGGGCAGCGCAGGGATGGGCAGGCTGTGCCCGGGGCTGCCGCCGCCCGGAGCCTTGAGGAGAGCCGGGACAACGCCCGGCTGGGCTCTGCCGCCCGCTCCGCTGCCCACCGGCACCGCCGGCTTCTGCCGGGAGAGGGGGAGAGAGGAGCGGCATCGTCACCGCAGGGCTGCAGACGCACACGGCCCCCCGGCAGCACGGATTTGGGGTTATTTCCTTTCCCTTTGGTAGGGTTTGCAGTTTTCTTCCTGGCAGGGGAAAGGGGYTGGGTTTCCCCTCGCTGCTCGGGAACTCGCGGGTTGCACTCCGGACTTCCGAAGTTGGGGGTTTTGGGTTGGATTTTTTTCCCTTTGGGTTTTGCTTCGAAGTAATATCTTAGTATAAATGATCGTGATACAAGTCTAGGTAATGCTGCAGCTTCAATTAATAATAAAAGGCTTAAAGAATGGTGTTTTGAACTTTCTCTTCCATTGGTCTGAATATCCATTCCACGTGCCCACCGCACCTCTGCGTTCTTTCATCATGACTGACTTTGGAGTTGGATTGCTGCTTTCCCTTTCTAGTTTTCCTCACAAAATTCCACTGTTTTTCCAGTGGTGGTAATTATAAYAATTATGATTATTATCCTCATTATCATCATAATCCAAGCTAACTTTTCTCCATAACACTGTTTAAACTTGATGTTCTCTGTTTTTCCTAACAGTTGTTCTTTTTATTGCTACAGAGTGCCTATTCCATCATCTGTAATTGGAATATTTTGATTATGACCTTGTTATAGGATCTCTGATGAGATTTGTATTCGAGATTTCTGTAGGTACTGTGAAGATACATACAGTAAATAATAGTGCATGCATGAAGTGCTCACTTTTGAAAAGGAAAAAATAACTTTTATAAAGTTGTTACGCTTTGAGTAATCTTGGGAGCTTTTCTTATTAATGCCATTTAGGCAAGTTAGATATATGYGGGAAAAATATACTGGTTCAAACCTCTTTTGATACCTTTAATTATTAAACATCTTGTTTTTCCTAGAGCTGACATCAAAGGCACTTAATACTGGAAAGAATTCTGCTCACGTTTATACACTGACCATAACTTTGGACTCCAATGCAATTACATGTACGCTACAGCCTTTGGGAAACTGCTGTTCTACTGCTAAAGCCCATAAGAGTTTTATTGTCAACTTTGTTTGTTTGTTTAAGATATGATGTGTGTATAGAAGTATGTGTGTGTGTATAAAGCTACAGACATGCTTAGGTCTTTCCAGAATCAAGACTGAAAATCTTACTACTGGGCATAAAGTAGAAACCTTGTAGCACAAAACTTTAGTGACTTCCAGGAAAATACATCCCTTCTTACCTTTAAACCCATCATACACTTTAAGAYTGGAAAGGTTTAGAGGAAATATCAGTTTGCTCCAGGAACTGTAGGTTTTGTGTTTATATGAAATCACAAGCATATGCTTTACCAGAGATATTTGCTTCAGATTTTAATATACAGGAATTACTTCTTTTTGGTCAAARGTTGGACTCAGTGATCTTTGAGGTCTTCTCCAGCCTTATTGAATCTGTAGTTCTGTGATTCTAATGTCAGAATTACTCTAGTAATCATGACTTTGTATAATTTTTTTTTGAGCTTTCTTCATTTTTGTCTTTACCTTTCATTCTCCATTACCCTGACAATCATCCCAAGGAAGCACAGGCAATATTCTCCTTATTCTCTATGCTGTTGTGTGTCATAGAAGTTTTTGAAGAGAAAAGAGCTTTCTTTTCAAAACAGAAATATATCAGTCTGACAGTTTAAGAGTGCTCAAGTGAAAGACAAGAAAGTCAGGTATGTGTTTTTACGTAGGGGGGGAAAGCTGCTTAGGAAAAAAWTCTATAAAACCCTACTTCTCTGGTTTGTTGTGGCACAGTTTTCCACTGGTGCTCCTTGCACTGATTTCATGCCCCATGGTATATGATGCTGCAGATGCCAAACAGAATTGGGRCAGCATGTGGGAGAGCTGACCACCTCCTCTCCTGCTCTACAGCATATTCCCTTGCAGAGCACCTTATTAACCCCTAGAGTGACACAAAGCTCTCAGACGAAGAGTTCAACCCTGTGGTATTTTTGCTTTATGTCCTAGGAAGAATGCAAGCTCACAGACTGTCTGAAAATGCTGTACTTGGTTACAATGCTAGAAATCCACTGCCTAACTGGAGTTAGTCCAGGAGGGAAATCCTAGCTCTGCTGCAGACAGCCATAGGTTTGCTGCTGACRTCAGTAGCATTGAGTGGGGGTTCTCTTCTTTGATCCTAAGAGCATTTGCTATTCCTGATAGATCACTGTACTGAGGAAGTGTCTTTTAATGTTTGTCCTCAGACATGAACGTGTGGGTTACTGAATGAAAAAACTTCTTACAGAAACACTCAGCCTTACTCTGATTTCATATTTTCACTTCAATTTCTAATAAGGAATATTCTAGTGGTATTAGTACAGCTTTACTTTGTTCTCAGACAGTTCAGCAACAGAAAACAACTAAGCAAATAAAACTTCTTGACTCCAAATGATAGACAACCCTTGGTACCTCAGTGGAAAGAACAAGTAAATTAAGCAGAAGTAGATTATGGCTTTCTTGACTAACTTCAAGAGCAACTAATTGCTTTTTGTCTTGTTTCAAAGGAGCAAATTAGCCAAGAAGTACAAAACCAGAAATTCTGTAAACAAACAAAAAAATTTCACTAATTAAACTACCATCCATCCCTTTCCCACCTGTTCTCCCTACAAGCATTAACAGTGAGTCAGTTTTGGGTCTTTGCATGTGAAGCATGTTAACATTTTTCCTAATAACCTCACAATCTTGTCTGTTTATGTGTGTGCAACCAAAAGAGCTCAGGAARTAAAGATTACTTCTGTTTCAGTCTAAGTTGTGATAAATATGAAATGCTTGTGAAACTGGAAAACTTTCATTTGAATATAGGTTTTGTGGCTTTGCTAAGTAAATACAGGGGAAACATTATGTCCTGGGGATAGGGTTGCAAAGATCAGTTGGGCCACGTTTGTCACCCTCCTGAGGGTACATTATACTAAGTTTATTTAAATAACTGAAAATTTTAGAAACTTAATATGGAAGTATATACAGAGGATCAGGTGCTCGATTAGATTCTAAAATAGTGGTACAGAAAAACAATCTATTTAGGGAAAAGCAGCMACAGCATCTCATCTGTGTCTCTTTTATTAATTTTCTAAAATGTATCTATCAAAACTTTAAAAACAGYCCCTTTAATCAAACTGTGTTAATTAAGGGTTGAGTTATTCTCATCTTTGTAACAGCCATTTTTACATTTTAACCCTGAGAAGACATTGGTAAAGGAGTGTTGACAGAAACAAAGATTATGATATGGGAGATTAAAATAATCCTCAACAAAACCTACATCTGCTGTATTCTATTTCTGCCAGATTAATTAAAAGAATAATCTTAGTTTTTAAAGAGAAAGAAAATCAGCATTTTGAGAATCAGTCAGCATAACATATTATCAGATACTTTTGGAATAATGAACAATAAGACACTAAGCAAGCCTTGGACACTGCAGCAGAAAACACGTGCTGATACAATGGAAGAGCCAAAAGAGGGGAAAAGAAGAAAAACAAAAAWAAAATTKRCTTTAAATGCTGGAAAGCAGGTCTCTGCTTCTCATCCACAGCATAATAGCACACACAATACACCAATTTTGAAACAGCRCCTTTTCAATAGCAACACGACTTTCATTTTCACTGCAGGATGCCACAGGCAGTCCAGAGTTTGAAATATGTATGCTGGTCACACGCAAACATGCCACAATGTGCTGGAAATCTGCCACTTGTTTATGATTTCCCATCTTGTACGTGGCACGGTCTCAACTATTTAAAGCAGAGTTAATATTTTTTTTTTCATGTGTATCAAAATAACTCCTGCTTTCCTATTTATTAGTGCATGTAACTCTTCTCCCATCTCCTCCTTTCTAGCAAGGTTTGCAGGTAAGAAAGCAGCYGCCCAGCAGTTTTAGCCTCAAATTTGATTACTCAAATGCTACTTYTGCTATCACAAACCACAAATCATTCTGTTTAGTGAATGAAGCAATGGGAAGAGCAAAGGGAGAAGGTAYTTGCAGGTGGCTGTTCTGTTGTGATCCACACACTGAGCGATGGGGTGCATGCATGCACACACACGGGCTGCACACACACAGCACTGCTTCTGGTGCAAGGCTTTGTCTCCTTCATTGTCACTCTGCTGCAGTTTACATCATGTCTTCGAGTCCTTGCTGATCTGATGTCAACATTACTTCACACATGCATCTCAAATAAGAGCATGGTCATGCTCTACAAAGGAGGAATTCTCAGCTCCTGGCTGCTGTCTGCCCAGAGCAGTGATTTAAAACAGACACACGCCTTTCAGCAAACCTTCATGATTTCCTAGTAAAATATGAGATCTGTTTAAAAAGRACCTAAAATTCGCTGTCCATCACATTTATATTTCAACACCTACACGCTGCAGATAGAGACCTCAGTCCATTAATCTTTCCAGAATGATGCTCTGACAAAGCAGTTTGGTTGTGAAAAACTGCAACTGTTTAMAGAGCAATATCAGGTTTTTTTCCTTAGCGGCCCCGTGGCTAYGAGAAAACATTTGGCATAACCCTGAGAGTTTATTTAGCTTGCAGAACACTGGCAATCCACTTTCAAACCAAAATGATGTCTTTGTCAATTAATAATATAACATTCTGCATTAATCTAATGCCATGCATGCAAACCAGCTGAACAGACTTCTCCAGCAATGAGAGCCATGGCCTCTCTTCATTTACCCAATAGTCACAATAAAATTCTCTTGAACAACAGAATATTTAATATTCAGAGAGTGACAACACACAAATGCACTGTAAACATAGTCATCAGCTATGGCACTTTAGCACATTTTCTTAGGGTTTTGGTTCAATCTTATGAATTTCCATGTATTTCTCCCATATCTCCAAGTTGCTACTTAGATAWATGGCTGATCCTGCCTGAACTGAACCTGAAGTCATACCCAACCATCCTCATAGCTCCACACACTGCAACAAAGAAACGAGCAGGACTTCAGCCAAGCACACGTGTACACASAGGCACCCAGAGGAGTTTGGTGGATGCATATGGAGGCAAAAAGCTTCATAGTCTGTGTTTTATCCCTGGACTCCCATAAAAAATGCTTCCTTTTGCACACAGACCTTGGGCACCAGGTTACCCGTGGCCAAAGAGAAAACATTACAGCAGGTTCTCATAGAAAGAAAGATGAAGACTGTGGCATGGGAAGGTTTTATGTTCTGTTTCCAAAAATGTAAAGGTGTTCAAGATGTGCAACCGAGGGGGAGGAGGAGAAGGAGGAGGAGGAAGAGGAGGTGGAGCAGAAGGGTTTTAAAGAAGGTTGGGGTAGTTCCTCCTGCCAATTGCTGGGTAAATGACCTGTCAGTTTGATGCAAACGCTCTCCCTGCGACGCCCCAGCTTGGGCGGGGGCAGGGATGGGGAGAAAGAAGGGGAGGGGGAAGAAATTGCTCGACAGAAGTATTTTTAATGACCCCCAGGGAGAGGTCACCGTGGCGCAGGCTGACGTGAGGTACCCGGGGGCAGGCAGCCTTCCTCCTCCTCCCCCTCCTCCCTTCCTCCTCCCCAGTACGTTGCTCCCATCCCCCTGCCCTTTCCTAAAGGAAGCCTCCAAAAGCACGATTAATAAACAAGGAGGTAGAGACTGCCCGCCTAGGTACAACTCGAGTGTTAGTTTTTGTAAGAAGAATTTAAAAAAAAATAGATGAAGAAAATCTGGGACTCAATGGAAACAGCCTTTCCAGGGGCGGACTGTCAGCCAAAGGAAGATGAGTGTGAAACACGGGCAGGAAGGTTTACGTGTGCTGAAGTACAATCTCAGCATTAGTTGGTCGGGTTTGTTTTTTCTTTTTTTACAGCTTCTTTTGTCTGTTGGTTTTTATCTTTCTTTTTCTTCCTTTCTCTTTCTCTTTCTTTTTCATTTCCTTTTTCTTTTTTTTCTCTTTTTTTTTTTTTGACAACTTCCTGCCTGCCTGTCATTAGAAGTAAGAATGTATTTTTTTGCCTCTATCAGATCTTAGTTAATTAGCCATCGCTGCAGCAGGCTCAAGGATTTAAATTCAAAGTGAAGTCATTCTAATCAAAACTGCAGCAAACTGGGGGTTTTGTTTGAGTTTAACTTGAGAGTCAGTTATTGTCTCCCTGATGTACATACTGCATTACCAGCTGAGTGCTTTCAGCGTCCCTCTATCAGTGTGAAATATTTAATCGGCACAAGGATCCAATCAGCGCAGCAGAGGGGAAGCCAGGCTGTGCATTAATTTACTTCAGTTGAAAAGCAGTAAAGCGGGTCAGAAACATATAACCTTCTCCCTTTCCCCCTCCTCCTTCCCCTCCCAAACAAATACRCTGCACATCAGAAGAGTTTTGGCGGGGGTGGGGGGGGAGGGATTGAAAGCCGCCCTGTATGAATCCAGACAGGATAGTCAGACAATAAATTAGTCACTCCTGCCGAAGAATGACAAACACTGCCTGAAACAGAAGAGGGGAACAACGCACACCACTACCACCGCCCCCAGACATGCCCCCCAAAATTCCTTCTCCAATTAATTGCATTATGTAATTGTTTTTTAATCTTTGACTCTTTTAAAGCTGGAAAGATGGCTGAGTGATTACCCCTTCTGTGTATGRCATTAATTAGAAGGAAAGCACACGCCAGGAAATTTTGAAACAGTCTTTCTATTAAGGTGCAAAATGGCTTTTGATTTTCCAACCTGCCACATTCTCCAGGAAAGGCTTCCATTAATATTATTGGTATAAAAAAATCTGGCTTAGAAGCATTCACAAGCTCTTACACACATCAGCAATTTTATATACTGCAGCGCACAACAGCTAAACTTTTTCTGCTTCTAATTCTATCCTTGTATTTCTCACTTATTCTCCAAAGACAGTCAAGTTCCTTGTCTCCTTGGTATCGTAATGAGAATACCAACATGCCATTTTCTTTCACAAGGGATCATACACAACCTGAATGTTACATGAACAGATTTGTTCAATCCTCCAAGCAAAACCATCGTGCAGAAATGTGACGACAGACGATGATTAAAGTCGCCTCAAAGAAACCCCACCACAGCTTGTCAGTGTGAGTGACCAAACTCTCAATGTGACTGCTCTCCAGGACAGGGCAGCAATAAAGAATTAACAGATTTATGTAAAGAGAGAATTTTCCAAACTGGTAAATACTCCAGAAATATTTATAAATACACATATTCAGTCAAGTATAATTAGCCTTTAATTTCTGAACCCATTAAACATCTTGCTGCCTGCAAAACCCAATGTGTTTTAAATGGTATTGCTAACTGGCAATCCACTGGTCAAAGCTTGGAATTAGCTGCTTAGTGAGGCATAAACAGCACTTTTTTAACTAACATGGAGTAGGGAGGAAGAGGATGCTATTTAATGAGAAAAGTCAGATTGATATCATGGAACATTCTGGTAGTGCCTGTGCATCTTGAAGAAGAGGAGGAGGGGGAACTAGGGTTGGGGTTTTTTTAATAACCTCACAAATAATCCCTTCTCCTTTCTCTTTCTCAAACCATGCCAATGATCAAGGAAATGAGAACAAGGCACTTGATTCACAGCTGACTCTCTCTTCTTGTTACATCAGATCAAGAAGGAGCAGCGTAACAGAGAGGGGGGAGCTGATCTCTGCGGTGGAAACAAATCTACAAGCTGCTATTTTGTCTCCTACTCCTATTAATTAGACCAGTTTTCTGTCAGAAACAGAGCTTTTAAAACTTGCAAAGGAGTTACATGTGTGCCCACTCACACACGCCGCATATATGCATTCAGAAAATTAAATATTATGTGTGTGGGATAAACTCCTCCCCCAAAAAAATCTTCCATGCAAGAATATTTGGTTTTCCAYTCTATTTGATGGATGGATCTCTATTCTTTCCCTTAATCCCAAATTAAAAATGTACTGCTGCTAATAGTAAGACACAGCCTGTGCTGAAGCCCCCAGCAATGACAGCCTTTAGGCAGGGGGCACTCTGCTCTGGAGCAGGTCTGCCAGGCTCTGACATGCTTTTTTTTTRAACCCAAATCTACCACGGATGAAAACTCCGGCTTGATCTCACTGTGRATAAAGCAGAAAGCACACAGGCTTCCTCTTGGCAGGTCAGAGCAGGGCTCCCTGCTGTGAAACACGGGTTCTCCCACAGCCCCAAAGCCGGAGTCCTACTTTCCATTAGCAGCTCAAAATTTACACTTTTGCTGTTGCCAGCTTCAGTTTCTCGTGATTTGCTTCATCCCRTGCATTCAAGAGGGCTGCATTCACATGGCTTATTTGTTGGTGAAACACAAAACCAACTCTCTGCAAACAAACACACAAAAACACGCCGGGTGTACACCATATAAACACTAATGTACTCCTAATTTAAGTTTTGAGAAAACAAAGRCAGGGTGATTAAAGGCCAGGAACATGCAGCCAGCATATGGAGACTGAGTAAGTGCCCTAGAACAAGCTGAATGCTTCCATTGTGTGAAACTCATTCATTACAGCTCTAAGATGCAGGGCAGACATTTGCATTTCTAGACTGGCATCTTGTCATTTTTAGATAAATCATGGGATCCAGACTCTAAATGGCATCAAGATCACGTTTCTTGACAATCTGCCTCCCTTTGTTTCAGCACTCTGCCTCTTTCCTTCTCCTCTCCATAAATGCCATTAAATTTTGTATTATATGTACCTAGAACTCAGGGGCTTCTCATTTTTGCTTAATAAGGCATTGCTTCCTATGACCAAGCACTGCAAAAAGAGATGCAACTGCATGCAATCAGAAAAGCTAACAATAAATTAGAGTAATTTATTGTATCCAGTTCCAAAGCTGCTGCCTACTCACATTCCCTGTCCCCCATTCCTCCCACCAGTCCCAACCCAACCCCCACCCCAATCTGATAATAATTTCTTTGATTTCTCCCTCCTTCACCCCAGCTTAAAATCAAATTTGGAAATGCACATCTTCTTTGGAGTGGCAGGAAAAACGCAAAGTACAGTAAACCAAGYCAAATTCTTTCCCCCTTCCTTTTTTCCTAGGTAACACAGAATCCTCCTGAAATGAACAAATGTAACTGTGAACAGATATGGACTTCCCATGGGATCAAACCATCAGTTCCTCAGTATACAGAGAAAGAAGATAGAAGTTAAATGGTTGCATTTCCCCCAAGGGAAGGCAGATCTTCAGTGGTAAAGTATTCCCATCAGCAATTCTGGATAAGTTGCAAAGAAAAAAAAAAAAAAAAAAAAAATCCCTGCCTTCTCTCCAGACCTGGTGTAGACATTTCTGCAGGAATTCTGCATACCCATATTTCATCCCAACACCACAAGCTTTTAGGATGACTGAAGTGATCAGCATTTTTCAAGTGCAGGCACGTTTGCATGGTACACGTGAAACTGCTCRGAGCAACCTTTCAATTTTCCGTCACTCCCAAGTACAGTTTTGGTGACAAAAAACAAAGCAGGAGGGGAAATAAAGAGCCCAACTGAGTGTTTACATCCAGGCACCTCCTCATTCCAAATCCATGCTCATGGAGCACTGCCAATAGACACAAGGGCAGCAGCAGCCAGAGGAACAGTCCCCCYCTGCCCCCGAGCCCAGGGGGATCCCACCCTTTTTGGCAAGGGAATGTCAGTATATGGAGGAAACTGATTTTGTCATGGAACCTGAAGAGTGAGCTTCGTTCAGAGGACAAAGATGAAGGCAACTTTATGAACAGGTTTTTTTGCAAAAGCCATCAGCTGTTAACACATTTTACTAATGAAAAACCCTGTGGCTTGGCAGCACAAAGAGCAGGGTCCTTCTAGTCCAGCCTCGGAGTCTGCTTCTGGATAAGCACAACGGGACTGAGGAGGAACCAGAGCTGTCTTTCAAGATCTAGATAAATCCATCTGCCTTAGTTTCCCAATTTGATAACGTTTTCCTTGTTGAGGTATTTGTGAAAGTGAGCTTGTTAACATCCATTAAATTCTGTTTATTTATATTTTAAAGACAAGTTACATCATATGATTTTGTCTTAATCTCACAGGATTATGGCTGCCAAATCAAAGGTAGTGAACTATTGTCCTTATGTAATCTTGCCCAAAAAATTTTCTCATGTCCTCCAAAAGAAATCTCGTGCAGATGAAGATGAGACTTCACAAGTCCAAGAATTTTCCTGAGTGTATGCAGGTTTGGACAGAAAAGGAACTGTGCAGATGGCAGAAACTTAATTTCACATATTTTCCTTTCCACAGGTTGCATAAAAAGCAATCTACAGAGCAAAAAATGTAGTAAAGCCCATGACCAGAGATAGAAAACACCCAACAGGTAACTGCATCTCTAAAGAGAGGTGCCACAGGTCTGAAGAAGAAAAATATCCAAAGAAGCTGGAAGGAATGGCAGAAGTGACATATAGAGACTAATTTCTCACAACAGCACTCTTGCCATTCTGCTGTCAATGGAGAGGAAATAATTGAAGCAGAAAACCTCTGAGAGATTCTCCTCCTGCATCATAAAATAAAACTGTTCATTACAAACTGTGGAATGAGAATGGTGAAGGGTTGTGCAGGTGTTTGCAGAAGTAAAGGATGCAGAAGGATGAGTTGACAATGGACTTCTATCTCAAGACTTCCTACTTTCTCATACACAATATATAAAGGGTGACAGTCTCTGGTTTTCTCTGTCCTGTCCCAGGATGTCTGAGCATCTGTACATCATTCAGAGAAATCCCTATGATCCAGTGAAACCCTTCCAGGGGTAGGAATTCTGAGTATACAAGTGGGAAGGAAGCCGCAGGAGCTAAAACTGAAGTCACAGAAACACATTCACATGATGTATCTAGCAAAAGCTGGAAACTGAACCTCCACATCGTGAACACAAAACTTTAGTTATTGAGAGAGCACCTTCACTCCTCATTTAACTTCTCCCTCAGTGGCACCACTTCATTTACCATGTGGAGTATCAAAAACACAACTGTGAATGATCCCATTGCTCTCTTTATCCAACCTGAGGGCTGAATGGCAAGGCAGGCTGGCTGCCACAGCACTCAGGCAGCAACAGCACTGCAGGGGTTTTCTGCCTTTCAAGCAGGTGGTGTTCAAAGAGGTAGGTTATCAAATAGTCTTTTACCAAAAACATAAGGTAATGTTCAAAACCTGGCTGAATGAATACTGCCTGATCAAATATCACCTCCTACAGAAGTGGGAGAAACTGAAGATTGGAAACTCCAAGCCCTCTGTCTTTGCTCAGACCATTATTCAATACTTTTTTTTTTWAATTATTTTATTATTGTTGTTGTTGTTTTTATTTATTAGGGGCATATAATGGCCTAGTTCCTCTAGGCAGATGGGTGGTTTAGACAGATTAAAAAAAAATTAACTTCCCCTCCCTAGTACTTGCCCCCACAACAAAGAATGCTGTGTGAGTACACACATGTGAAAAATCAAAACCCAACTTAAGACAATTTGAGAATCCCAAGGAATACCACTTGACTAGATACAGATAATTGATCAGTCAAAATAAGAGGAGGATACAGCATGTAATATCTTTCTGTTAATGAGACTTCAGAGAATGCATGAAAAAAACTATTTGGAATGACTGAACTGTACAAATACATTAGCAGATGTAGAAAATACAGTGTAAATTTAAGAAACAAGGGAATTACATGCTTTCACTCTAATTTAATGGAAATGCAAATGATAAGACAATGTTTAAAGGAAAAGAAAGGTATGCAGGTATACAGCAGTGTTGGGAAAGAATATAAAAGAGCTGCTAATGAAGGACTGTGTAGATCCTTGAAACTAAGACAGTACACAACCATTATTGTAGAGGCCAAAGAGAGAGTAACAAGCAAAAAATTACACAGATCGTGCCAACGACAGTAAATAAAATGGAATGTAGAAGWGAGAATGAGATAGAACAGACTGGGCCCAGTTCAAAACAAAGACAGAAGAGGAACACAATGGCTTAGGAGAAGGCAATGACACACTAAATTGCCATTGCCTTCACACATCAAGATGGAGATGATTATTTAATGCACATATAAAATGGAAATTATCTGCAAGATTTAGTCTCTAGTCTTCAGTTGTGTCTGAACTAATTTCTAAACTACTCCCATGAACAGTGACAGGAGAAAGAAAGACATTTGTATGTTGAGTTTCTTGCTATTGCAGTGGCAAACACTTGGRTACTTTAGCCATGACAACTCTACAGGGAGCTGCAGAGTGGCACTGGTCTGTGAGTATACTCAGAAAGGATTCAAGGACACAAAAGAAAGGAGAGAAGTGATCGAGAGAAGCTTCAGCAAAGTTTTCCCCTAACTTTTTTACATTTCAGAATCAGAATAAACATTTCCCATTGAGTGCAAAACATCACAAGCACCTAAATATCAACCTCCATCAGTCAACCAGATTTTTTGCCTGGAACATTTATCCCAGCTGACAGCTTTTCTTCTGATAAAAGTCATTKTGCAAAGACACTGAGTACAAAAAAAAGGCAAGGTGGTCATGCTCTAGCTCTCCAGTTCTGTAGTGCACCCAATTATTTTTACATTCCCATTTGAGTTAACCTTTTCTTCTGCAAGAGTGGAACACTCTTCAGAGCACAAGGCAAGGATTAGGTAGCAGGTTCATGCAGCAGCCCCCAGAGATTTGAGTTCAAAAACAGGACAAGTCATAAGTAGGAATGAAAAAAAAAGTCCTTGTTCAAGTTCCAAAATCATCTGTGGTGTAACTCCCAACTTGGAATGAGWTTGGGCTGCAATTTTGTGAACACACACGATTCAGAAAAAGAATGGGACAAGTAAGTGGCAGTATCAAGTTTGCTCATTCCAGGGGATTCCAGCTGAGCAAGAGCTGTTAACACCCAGTGTGGAAACAGTGGCTCTCTCCACATCTTCCCTATAGATATTGTGACTACAGCCAGCCCCCTGTCATTTCACTCCTGCTTTTCCCCGGCTTTTTTTTTTTCTTAAAGGATCAAATCCGTTAAAAGGAATTGTGGAAAAACAAAATAAAGTTTAGTAATGATTGCCCTCTCCAGGAGGTGAGTGAAACAGGTCATGTTTYACAGAACACAGTATGCCAATATGAATTCCCAGTTCTTCCAAGGGAAGCCATCTCCTMGTCCCTTAATCCTCCTCCTGTGATACACTGACTAATGTGACTGCACCAGTATTCAGCTAGCTGTGTAACAAACCAGTAGCTCTATTAATTAAAGCTAACCTGTCAAAGGGAAAAACCCCTAGCTTTTAATACAGATGAATTTCCCACTTCAGATCACAACTTTGCTGCAAAAACAACAGGGCCTAAGTGGCAGAGGAAGCACCGAGGAGGAAATGGGAAAGAGGAGGGAAAAACGAAATTCCAGGAGGGTGCTGGCATGGTGTTGGGGCAGCAATGGGCACAGGGCTGGCATTTCTACAACAAATTATGAGGAAAGTGAGAAACACAAAAGAAGGGATTAAAGAATAAAGGAAAAAACATATGCAAGAGCCTGTGAGGACAGTGCACTTTGGCCAGAGGAAACAAGTACAAAGCCACTGTGCCTTTCACTGCTAGGCCAACAAGTTCAGTAACAGTACTTCCAGCAGTAATCAACACTCAGTTTTCCAGTTCTGGGTCGAGCAGCCTGTATGGAAACATGTTCATTTCCAGCAGACTGCTGCCAATGATAATATGCAGASTCAGCAGAGAGGCTAAAGGCTGCATGGACACAATGAATAAATYACCCTCTCAACCCTCAGAAGATTATAGGTCTCTGTCAAGTCATTTAGATCTAAAATCTGACCTGCCTTAAAGCATTTATAGCTTGTCAGGGAGTATGTTCTGTATATTCAACAGCTATTTYGAGGAAAATAAATCCCTTTATTACAAAAATTATTATATTTTTATACTTAATAATTCTAATAACAATTTCTTCCTACAAACAACCTTCACCAAAAAAGCTTAARCACCACAGCTTCACACCTTAGCTAAACAGACACTAACATCCCCACACAGGCACATCCACCTACCCAACACTACTCTCAGTCTTTTGCTGACATGATGAATAAGCAATAAATCACAGGAATAGGAGTCATCAAAAAAGCAACTCAACAGAAATTATTAAAAAAGAAATCAGTCAAACGCAGAGGGAGAGAGAAGGCAAGGGAGAAATAGGATATTGAGAGAAAGCCATTCGAAAATTCATATTTCTTGACAGCATTCTTTCCAAAAACCGAAAGCAGGCTGGGCTGGAATACAGTGCTGTGGTAAAGACAGATGGATTCAGTTTACTTAAATAAAAGTTTCAGGAAGAAGTAACTACAGCATCAGAGATGCTTTCTTAATGTGAAGRCTGACAAAAAAACAAGCGACAAAGACTGCTGAATTCAGCAGTAGCTAAGTCTATAAATGGGCTAAGCAATCTGTAAACAGAAACTTTCCCAAGCTGGAATGAAAGTAAAGCTCCTAAGTATTTTAGCAGTGARCATGACTGAATCTCTTGCTACTCATTATATCAGTATCATCCATTAACATCATTGCACTTCGGGGCTTATTAGCATTTCCACTCTACAACATGATAGAAGTTTATTAGTCAATTGTTTATCTGGGGATGGTGTGGATGAACAGAAGATGGTACATATGTTGAAACAGGGCACAAATGTTCTCAGCTGAGAGAGTTTATTGTTTTTTGATGTGCTCCAAGACATGTGATCAATTTCCTAGGAGAGTTTGCTGGTTACCATGTGGTCTGTGAGCATAAGGACTTGCAGTGCCACCTATGCATAAGCTGCAGAAAACAGGGCAAGTCCAGTCTGGAATATGGCAGGGGGTGGGAAACACAGGCTTTTGATGCTGACATGCATGGCTTCAGAGCTGGCAGTGCAGTCCTTATGCTGTTCCAAGAGCAACTCCAGGTCTGCGGAAAACTAAACTCAACCCAACTGTTCTAGACCAGTACATGTACATGCCCAGCTGAGTCTCGCTGCTGGCATAAAGGGGAGCTGAGGTGCTTACTCTCAGAACAAGATGGCTGTTGGGCCAAGGAGATGAAAACAGGCCTTCAGATTTTGAGATATTTACTCATCTCCCAAGWTTTATGCCTTTCTAGTTCCCCATTTGCTGAATTCAGTAACTGCAGATTTATAACTGGCACACTTCCAGCTCAGGGCACTTCTGGGCTACAGAGTCAGGAGAAGTCTTGTCATGGTTTGAAATACAGGTGTCTGCCAAGGAAGGTGGGAATCTCCCTTGGAATGGAAAATGTGACTCCCCTCCCTCCAAATGATTATAACTTTGCAATTAAGGGGCTTTCAGGCAAAGATATGGGGCAAGGAATAACAGTTCTTTACTAGGATGAGTGTGTATAACAAGGCAAACACACAGAACACAAACCCAGTCCCGGCCTCTCTCGGCCACCGGCACTTTCCCCTGTGGTGCAGTTCCGCTCACAGCCAGCAGGGGCGCTGCTGGCTCCCGACCGGGCAGGGGGTGCAGTGATTCCCCCGCGGCTGCAGGGGGCGCTGTGGGGCGGGCGCAGCCGCCTCTCTGCACATGGGCAATGGCGGGCGGGATGGAAAAGGCGCTTCCTTCACAAACCCCCRGGGYGGCCGGGCCCAGGGCCCCTCTGGATGGCCACGTGGGCTGCTGCAGGAACCTCTGAGCGGCRGCTGGAAYGGCAGAGATGAGCWGRCCCAGASCAGCCAAGGAAATGTATCAGAAACTCTGCGGCTGTAGCAGGATGTGTCCCGRCAGGCAGGGGATGTGGGGTCACTGTGAGGTGAAAAACCCAGAGCGGYGGCAGAGGAGCGGCGGGGCTGGGCAGCGGCCACCGGGCTCCTGAGCACGGCTGGGACAGGCTCCCTCGAAGGGGCTCAGGGACCTGGGTTTTCCCCTGAGGCACTCGAGTAGATGGTGAGGGTCCTTTCTAGTGAGGTAAGGTGTTAATAAGGTCCAACGGCCACTCCTACGAACAGAGTTTCACTCACGGTAGAAGAAGACAGCAGGAGATGGGACCCAGCAGCAGTGGCGAATTCTTCCCACAGCAACTGCAGTCCGTCTCCCCTCCAATGTCAAGAGTGAGAGAGACCAAGAGGAGCCCCTCAGCCCCCACCAAAATCTCACAGGTGCCCTACCAAAGAGAAACCCCTTCAGGTAAGAGAGTAGCCAGCTGCACCCTTCCTCCACCTTGGTCATTTCTTTTGTCTCTTTACTACCAGTTATTATCTCTTAGCAACAGATGGGACAAAATTCCAGGAGAGAAAGAAACAAAAGGAAAAATCCTAACCCCCAGCACTTCTCCTTTAGTTTATCTACTCATTGAACTTTATTCTTCTCTCCTACAGCAGACCTATCAGCTATCACACCTATCAGCTTCAGCAGAATTAGTCTTGGTTCAGGCTGGTGTAAGAGCAGGAAGAAATCCAATGGAATGTATTTAAACAATTCTGCTGCTTTCTCTCTGCTCTAATTTTCATAGAGAGTAAACACAAGTAAGCCAGACCAGCTCCATGGTGTTCTCTGCAGTGTCAGTTGTCAGAACTAGCTCAAATGGATCAAAGCATGAGGATCTTCACTGACCTTGTGGAGGCCCTACAGTCTCCCTGGGAATGTCCTACTAGTGCCTTTACATGGAAAGAGACAGAGGGAAACATCATTCCACCTGCTCAGTGGACTATCCTCTGAGGAGGTCTGTCTCTCTTCACTGCCACTGGGCATGTTGACTTCTGAATTAAATATCCCTACTGAGTGATGAAAGTTGGAGAATTCTAGCCCAGAAAATTAAACAGTGAAATGTTCAGTCATGCAAGTGCACTGCTCTTTATCTTGAAACATGTTTGTATAAAATTGCAATGTCTCAGTGGGGAGTTATCCCAGTTTTAGGGATAAGAGTGGTGAGTGAGCTGCAGGAATTATGTTCCTAAACCACAAARTGGACTCACCTTGCCTTAGCCCAGGCTTTTATGCCTTAGACCTTGAACATCTCCTGATGTTCAGAGAGAACTCCTGAATAGCTGCTGTTAGCATTTAATTTGGCTTCAAACGTGTTAAGAATGTTAAGTGTGAATGACACAAGCAGGAAAATTTGTGCATTCATCTCAGAAACAGCCCATTTAAGTAGAGACATCTCCCTCCAGTTGTTCAGGACCCAGACAGACACAGTCAGGATGGTCATAACTTGCCATTTGACAAAAYATCCTGCCATCCCTAAACAGGACGTGCTGTCACCTGCAGGAACCATCTTCCCCCCACAGACWGGCTGCTGACTAGCCAGCATTCCCCAAAGCAGGCACACATTGATTGCCTCACCTTCCCCTGTTCCAGGACTGCCAGTTAGTTGCTCCTGCTTTTAAATTAAAACCATCTCCTAATACATGCTCTCCTTGGTACACTGGCAACACACAGAGTCTTTTTGGCACAGCCTTGCATAAAAGTCCTTCTGCCATGGAAAGTTCTGCCTTTCCTTGAGAGACTGCAATGTAATGTAAGAGCAGTTTTGGCTAGRAAGGAGGCTGATACTGTTAAGGTTGCTCACGCTGAGCAATGAAGCTTGGATGTGACCTTGTCAGCAAGGATTTTTACAACCATGCAGGAGACCAAGCAAAATGACCTGGACAAACTCAGAGTCCTGGCAAAGAGCACAAGAACAAGCAAAAGTTGACTCATGGCAGTAGAAATCTACCCTCATATCATCGTGACTAAACTATAATTAGATATCTCCATTTTTTAAAATCACTCGTGATTCTTTTTAAGCGCTGGCAAAAGGAGTGAAAATTTCCTACAATTTCATACAGAAACACTTTTTAAGTGACTTTTAATCTGTCTTCATGTCAAAGTTAAAAAAAAAAAAWAGAGTTCTCACAATGCCTGGTTTCTTTCAACTGGCCAATAACTGAAAAGACAGGAGCTGATAATATCACACTAACTGATAGGACAGTACAGGGAAAAAAAGGTAAGCGAGTTTTAGGACAATCACTCTACATTGTGTTACATTAAAATATCAAGAGGCATATGTCAGCTGAGCCACAAGCAACCGTGAAAAATACATTGTTTATGAAAAAGACAAGCCCTTCAAGGGCATTTACAAACTTTCCACAGTACCAGCAGGAAAATGGATGTATTTAACCACTGACARCCACCATGCCTGACTTCCAACAATAGAATGATGCAAGAGCATTTGTATTTTCCTTGGTTTTTTGCTATGTTTCTTCACACATGGGCAAGAACAAATGAGGGCTGCACATCTTCACGAGCACCTTGAGGAATTGCTGTCCCTGTAAAGCAGTTAYATTTACCTTGGAGACTGGCCCAAGYATTCCAAACCTGGTTCCGTTTTTCTGTGGACAGGCTCCTCTGAAAAAGCATTTGCAGYGACTGCTAAAGGAAGCCTGTCAGSTCTGCAGGGCAGTTCCAGYAGTGCCTCAAGCCACAGGGTGTGAATCAAGCTCCAGCCTAAAGCTGCTTAACCAGACATGCACAATAATTCAGGTCTACCAGAAAATCTGTGCAGGGATACACCAAAATTCCTCTGGACAAACAACTGGTTTCTATCTCTATCATCTCAGGCTGATACATCCTGCTGGCTATCACAGAATGGTCAGGAYATGACTGTCAGCACAGCTAATTGTTTTAAGGCAACTTTAAGATTATGTGACTACTGGATCACATTGCACCATTCAGAACACCTAATTCAGGAATTCTTGCACAAAGTTTATAATTTCTTCTCGGCAGCCATTCTGAAACCAAAGTGAAACCTCAATGTAAGTATCTCAAGTAATAGCACCTACTATTTTACTAGGTTCATGGCTTTCARTCTTGAAAACCCTCCTCTTATTTCCAGCTTTAGCTTCCAGCCACTTACACCTTTTTCCCAGCTACCTAGAATAGCTGCCAGCTAACTCAGATGTTCCTTTCCAGGGACAATGATTCTGGTTTTCTCCATACCCATAGTGGGCACCAAGCTTGGGGTAGAATATAAGGGAGCACTTTTGACAGCCTCAAATTTGTCTTGGGCCAAATCAGCTTCTCACGTTCCTGGGACATTCAGTGCTCRCACTATTGATCCCTGAACCCAACTCAATGCCAGGCCAAAAATGAACAGAGCCAGAGAATCCACCAGAAATTTATATTTTACTTTCAGGATTTTGTGCACTGAAGTCAAATTCTCTTGATTCGGGTCAGGGGATTTTCCTAGGAGACAATCACCTCACATAAAATTAACCTGTTATATTAACTAATGGCGTGTAAATAAAACCCATTTCAGTTATTTCAGTTACACTTCATCTGTATTCAAGGAACTGTTATTTCTAAGAAAGACCTGAGTGAGAGGGAARGCCACCTATGGCACTATGTTAAACTTCCAGCAAGATGCAATGCCCTTTGGTTAAATACCTTTGCAAACTCTTTTATCACCGGTTCTGCTTTCAAACCTTCTAAGGTGATATTAAGAACTAGAAGTAAATGAAAAGAACATAAGCATTTCAACCAGGCACCTGTAGCATCACAGTCTGCAGATGTGATGGTTCAGCAGTGCACTGACAGACCTGTGCTGAGATGAAATGAGCTGCCATCCAAGCAAAGGCCCAGGAGCAGCACTAGTACAGCTGAAGGGAAGAAAACCCCACASGTTGACTGACATTCATCCTCAGGCTCCAAAGGATGGTGCAGCTCACCTAGTCTGACATCTCATAGAACACCACTGTGRCATTCAACTAATTAGAGACTAATAACTTATTTTCAGGTAAAGGCTGACCTTCCAGAGAAGGTATCCTGCTCTGGGATGAGGCTTCCATGAAACAGCAAATCCTCTGTTCCCTTTGGTCAGCCCTTCAAAGAGTTAAATCTCCTCACCTCTCCCCTACAGCCTTCAGCCTGTTGTGACTTGAATTGCTCAGGAGTTTCACCTGCAGCTGTAACCAGGCTTGCAAGGGCCTCTGACATGGCCAGAATTTCTGATAGGCGCCTCAGTGTTCTAGGATTTTTGTATTTTAATCAGATTTAGGGAGCCAAAGTGGGCTGAGTGTCATTCATGTGCAATGCAGCATGCAATCCAGTCTTTCGCCTTCCCAGCTCCCAGCCATTCACATTCTGGCAACATCTCACTTTAAGYCCCCAAATACCCCCGGCCCAACAAAGAACAAATACCAGCTTCTCTGAAGCTACAGCAGAGAGAAAACGGCAGCTAAAAAAACGTATAAGGCCAACTTCAAAGTTGTTGAATTTGGTGCTTGGGCTTTGAAAAACCTGTCATTTGGGAGGAAGGGTGGGAGGCTGCTCTTTCCCCCTCCTTTKCATTAAACAGCTTTTCAGAACTTGGGAGAGCTACAGCTCTCATTATGCATTCCTCCTTCTGGAAATAAATACTTGTGTGGGTTGTCACATTAGTCAGTAGATAGATGACAAAAACAAATTACAGCCTGGCACGGAGCCATGCATTGTGTGTGTGCATGTGTTGCAACAGAGTATCTGCTATTACGAAGGTGGTTGATGCTGCATGTCAGAGGGTGAAGTCTTTCCCAGGAGCAGAAGTCCTGTAATGAGGGACTTTTCCAAAGAAGAAGCAGAGAATCATGACTGTGTTTCATTCCTTTCCCCTCAAGGAGATGTTACACAAACTCCCCATATGGCTCATTGCTACACAGAGAAATCCTACTCCTTCAATGCTTCTTCCAGCTCTCTGAAGTCAAAAACAAGCTAAGCAGTCCCACAGCTCACTTCAGCCTTTAAATAAGCTGGGGGTCTCCAGAGGGATGGGAAGCAAAAATTTACTTGTCTTTTCAAGGTCCACAGAATTTATYCCCTCTTTCTCTCTCATGGTACACGTTTCAATCAGTTTTGGTGTCAGTTATGATGCCCGAATCAAATTTTTTTTCAAAAAATAACAAGACTTAAAAAACATGCCCAGTGTCCAACCCTCACTGTGAACAGTCCCAGTAATGTCATTGTTCAAATATTTCTGAACAGCTCACTGAATGCAAATGAACAAAATTTAAAAACCATAAATCCCAAAAAACTTTTTACCATTTACATTAAGAATACTGACATTAAGATACAATACATTAAGAATGTATTCAAATGCTGTATCCCCAACTAATCACAGAAACAACTTAAAAATATGGGACTTTATAAAAGCATTAAGTTGCGGGGGTGCATTTAATAACTGTGTAGGAGTGGTGTGGTCAAACTTCCAGAAATAATCACTARAAATTCAATTATTTGCACAAAAATTAAGTGGAGAATTTATGCAATCACATGATTCCTACAGCTAGTGCTTTAAAAAGAAAATTAAGCATTGTATGACACACAAGCCTGCTAGGCTTGGCAGTGCTCCATTTATGTGCTATAAATTCAAACTGGGCAATGAAAATAAATTTTCCAGCACCATTTTACCTTATGCTGCTGTTTAAAGCTCACGTTTTGGTCCTTACTCATTCCTGGTGAGTCACAAGCTTTTCAAGCTCCTTACATTTGTGCATCAAACCAGGCCAGAACTTCAATTACTGTCAGCAGTGACAAGGCATCCACGTTCCTCTGAATCATCATTACCACACCCGTGGATGAAGAACTCTGCATGAGGGTTAAGGACTGGGTATAAATGTGAATATTCAGGTGAATCAAGCACACTGAAGCCAATTTTGCACTTCCTAAGGATCAATAATCATCCACTACTCGTGATTTTAGAGACTACCTTGGCAATGTTTGTCAGCTTATGCCAAGGACACCGTGTTCTGGATCCACATTGAGGGCATCTGAAATGCCAAAGTTCTAAGTGACTCTGGGCCCAAGTTTTCTTRCAGTGCTTAATACAGACAATAATGTGTTAGTGCTGTTACAAAATACTTATGTGATTAAAAAACCCCTCAGTTGAAATCACCTCTTTGCTATGAGACACCCACACGGCGCTGCACCAGCAGCTCAGAGGAACAGAGGTACAGTTATTTACTTGAGGGGGTTTTGCTTGTTTGCCTGAACAAAACTGCAACAATAAAAGAGAACATAGGCAGTAATGACCTTTTGTTTACAGAGATCTAATATTGCCAGATTTTATGCTTTACAGGATTTTGCTAACTGCAGCAGAGCTCAGAAATAACACCCAACAGTTTTTAAAATTCCCCTCCAAGAAAACAATAACATCCACAGCTAACATCCACAACAGGGAACTTGGAGACACCAAGTAGGAAAGTATCTGGTTTGTTCCTGGTTTTTCTCTTTTCTTT
>QVAJ01000181.1:1596553-1650408 GCA_003546035.1 Mixornis gularis
ATTTCCAGCTGCTCATCCTCCAGCAGGGGTTTGGTGTGACCCAAGGGCAGGACCTGACACTTGGCCTTGTTSAACCTCAGACCAGTGGCCTCAGCCCATCCATCCAGCCTGCCCAGATCCCWCTGCAGAGCCTTCCTGCCCTCCAGCAGATCAATACTTATACCATTCCAGAGTTCCTCTCAAACGTGCAGCTGTCCATCCTACTGAAACAGAAAATCTCGTCTCCTACAAAGTCATACTTCTAAAAAGTCACAAGACGGAAAAGGGTCTGAAGTTCAAAGATTTCATGGTCAGCATGGATTGTTTATTCTCACCTACCATCTGAGCAAACATTAGTCCCACTAAAGAATTCCTATATCTGCTAAATAACTTCTGATTKGGCTCTAGCTCTAATTCCCAAGCGATGGGCCCAAAATCATGGTTCTCTGGTTGCACCAGCAACCCACAGCTGCTCAGGAAATCATACTTCTGAAATGTGTTCTCAGCTTGAAAGCAACAAGAAGTTTTTTATCTGCTGAAGACCCAAAATGTTTAGGTCTCCTCATGGTGGACAATAAGGTATGGGGAGCACTGTCAAGCAAAGTGACTTTTAGGAAGATGTTSAGTCTCCAAGGCAATGTTCAGAGGTGTATCCACTTTATTCTGTAGCCAGAGGTGAAAGAGAGAGACTTTGCTCACTGAAGAGCAGGACCCAGAGTTTTGGCTAATTTGGCTATTGAAGCACCCTGAACTGAAGTTTTCTCACCCTGCCAGAAATTCTCCTGCTGCTCAGCTGTGGCCATTTGAAACTATCTGCAGCCAAGAATTGAACTGTTTGTCATCACCCTCCATATATTTCACCACAATCCATGTGTTTCAGACTAATCAGAAAACTCAGCAGTTTTACTTCATGCAAATTAAGACAGTAAAAGTATTTCATTGGGTTCTAATTGTATGGTAAGTTCATATTTTTAGTGGGGTTTTTTCCACATTCACTTCCATTTCCTTTTAGCTGATCTAATTTATTAATTTATCAGCTGCCTTGAAACATAATGCAGCCACAGTGAATTTCATTTAATGCAATTAAAACCCCTGAATGTTTTCTGGAGGGAATGTTTCTCAAATGGAGTAGATCTTCCCTTTGGGAATTGCTGAACAATTTGGACCAATGTAATCCASAGAAGACCAGTCTTACTGATGGGTAATTTTGTTTGTAAATACTTTTCCCATACAGAAGCTCTTTTCTGGGCAAGACAAAATTCTAAAATCTTTACTCAGTCATTAAGTGAATCTTTCACTCAACTTGTTCCCCAAAGTCCTCAKTCTGTTGTTGCCTTCTCAATTTGTACTCATACAAATTCTCAAGGATTTCAAAGGCATTTCAGATAACAAAGGAAAGAGTGAAATTCAGCATGTGCAGGAGGCCAGCACTCAACCTGATTCATTATGTCCATCCACTTCCAGCCCTCAAATTCTATCCCAAATCAAAACTGAGTGGTGGATTTGAGGCCTGTATTAAAGACATATGAAACAAATATCATTAGGTTAACTTAACTGAGGGACCATGAATCAAACCAACCCTGCTTTCATTAAAATAGGGATTTTTTAAAATCCAGGATCACAAATGGACCAATAAAAATAAACCTCTTGTACCAACGTGCAGAAATCTACACTTTCAAAGCTTCTCAATTTGCTGCTCCAATCAGGACCTGCATAGTCCTTCCTTACACTGCAAAGAGAGATTTGACAGGGTCACACTTTGTTTCTTGTCAGGCAGTAGCTGAATTGTTTTAACACTAGATCTTTTCATTCCTCGGCATCACTAAGTCTCAGAATGGCTGCTTTTGAAATTGCTTTACATTGTTTCATAGGTATTACCTGTCCTAGACAAGGAAGGCATATTCTAGATTACCACAGGTATAATTAGCATATTATTTTTTACCCTCTCAATTTTCAAGCTACCGTTTTCTCTACAGAAGCTGAATTATCATGTTGAAAAAATCTAGATTGTGGCATTGTGGTCAAAGTCAAAAGTCCAACATGCAGAAGATTCACTTAGAGCTGCTAAATATGGCATAGGGGGACACTCTGATCCATATTTCATAGATGCATGAAGTAATTATTTACCTGTTACACTTGTGAGCTTTGTCTYTCTATTTTATCCCTGCAGTCGTCACTAAGTTCCATTTAAATTGGAGCTGTCATTTCTAATGCCTACCTTTGCAAACATAATTAATTAAATTAGCAAATCATCTACTGGGGCTTTTCAAACTTTTTTTTCTCYCTAGGCTCATTAAACATTTGCCAGGAGCAGCTTTACAGAAAGCACATCACATGCATGACAGTTATTTGAAGATCCCAGATTCACATTCCTTATTTCACAACCCACCTGGGTGAGCAAAGCCAGGGAAAGCAGAAGTACAGACTTCATTTGGCATAGACTGGGATGGGATTSCCACATTGGATATTTCAGTGCACTCAATGGAACATGCARAACTTTACAGCATGGTACCTCCACRATGARTATATTAGTTTAATTGACACAAGGAGATAATGTTAAATATTTCACAGTTTTAACTAGCAGCATGTCACAGAATCATATAATCACAGAACTATATGTGCTGGAAAATACCTCCAAGATCACTGAGTCCAGCCTGTGCCTGATCCCCACCATGTCACCCAGACCGGAGCACTGAGTGCCACATCCAGGCATTCCTTGGACACCTCCAAGGATRGGGACTCCACCACCTCCCTGGGCAGCCCCTGCCAATGCCCAACAAGCCTTTTAATGAAGAAATTCTTCCTKATGTCCAACYTGAACCTCCCCTGGCACAGCTTGGAGCCATTTCCTCTCATCCTGTCCCTTGTCWTTTGTTCCCCCTGAGCAAAGCCTGACCCCCACCTGGCTGAACCCACCTGGCAGGGAGTTGYAGAGAGCCAGAAGGTCYCYCTCGAACCTCTTTTGTCCAGGMTGAGCCCCACCCAGCTCCCTCAGCTGCTCCTGGTGTTCCAGACYCTTCTCCAGCTCTATTTCCTTCYCTGGACACTCTCCAGGTCCTGAACAAAACATTTGCAGTGTGGCTTCACCAGTGCCCAGCACAGGTGAACAACCACTGCTTGCCACTTCCTCYACCACCTAAAGTGTAAATTTCAATCTAGAGAGAATGTGGAGGGACTGAATTTGAGGTCCWTAACATTGTCTAAACCAGGCACAATTCTGCTGAAGTTGCTGCCAGGGCGGTACATGAGGGACTATCCCCAGAGTATGGGGCCACAGTTACAAAATGCTTCCCAAAGCCATCCTGAAAGCCAGACTCTGTGCCACTGGAAAGAGCAAAATTGGAAGCTCATATGCAGAACATGGAGAAATGTGCCAACACAGCACCAGACCTGCCTGGCCTGAGCCTTGTGTCTCTGAGACAGCTTTCGGTCTCTGCAAGGTAGAACTCCCTGTTTGGGAGACACCACGAGATCAAGATAACTGCTTTGATTGCAGCAACCTACCTGTGCCCAGTCCAGCAAGCCCAGCCACTTGAGGACATGCTGGTGTCAGTGGGCACCTTGCTGTCTGCCACCAGCAAACTGTACAAATCAGCTTTCTGTGCTGCAGTGGGCTGCAGGAACCTCCTTGTCTCTGACAGAGGTTGGGATGGCAGGTGGGAGCAGCTGCAGTCAGACTGCAAACTCCAACATGGAATTTGTTTTCACCTCTCTCACCCACAGGTGATCCTACTCTCAAAAGAGCAAAGTAGAGAACTATTCATATCAGATCACTTTATTGGATGTATGACTAGAAGATAAAAGATCAGTCTGCAGCTATTCCTTTGCAAAAAAACAGAACTAAAGGCAGGAACTGAGGCTAGTGGCAACCAAGTTTAACTCAATGCTGACACCAAGGAATACCAGTGTCACTGTCCACTTGAGAGCCAGCTGCCTTTTACTTTCACTGCCATTTCTCATGGATTGAGAGCACATACCAAAAATATTACAGACCTAATGGCTTAGCCTTAAAACCCTCTGGGTGGTAYATAGCAACACAGACTGCCGGTCATTACATTCAAGGCCAGATCATAGGTTGTTTAGCACAGGGACCTCACTTACAGTATTAAATTCATCCCAATCTTTTCTGTGTAGCTGAAGATCAGACTGCTACAGAAGCATGCAAAAAGGCATCAGGAGTTGACCACCTAGAACTGAAAATCTTACTTGCAGGAGAARACAATTAAATACTGCAGCAAAGCCTCAAAACCCAAAAGGCATTAAATGGTTCTGTTTGCCTTCAAACAGTACTTTCTGTGCTTGCCTGTACATGACAGATGCTTTTTCAATTTAACCATCTTTGAGCAGACTTCATCATACAAAGTAATGATGGCATTCCCATACAGAGAGCTGCTAGCTTGGATGCAGTGCTGAGAGACAATCTATCTCATGAAGAAACGTGAATGCAAGGGAGAAGAATGTCAGCGTTGTGCAAACAAGAACCTTTGTCTGTTCCACACTCCAGAAATATCCATTCAAATAGGATGATAAGATTTTAAAAATTTAAAAAAACCAATTAAAAACCACTCTATCTGATCTCTGGGTTTAAACATGGCATAAGACCAAGTTCCTATTCTTTGTAAAGAATGTTCTTTGCTGTCCCTTAGAAATCCAACAATTCTGAAAGAGCAAAAGCTGGGAAATGGTAGTGAACATGGCTTGTTTGGATGCTAAATAGTGCTGAGCACCTAAAATACCACTGATTTCACTGGAAGATGAAAGGCTCAGAATTCCATGGGATCTAGGTTTTTTCCTTTTTAAACCAGAGGCCACTTCCCAAGAAACAACAAAGATTTCTGCTAAGGAGGGGAGGGTTTTAATGGGGCTGGCAAAGTAAGAAGTAAAAAGAAGAGAAGAGACTGTGTGCATATCTGAGCTGCCAAACATACTATCCCAGGGAAAACCAACAGGGCCTATAACTTTCTAAGCTAAGCTTGAGAAGACAGTATGGTTAATGGGAGCTCCAGCTGGCCTCTGGGCACAGCTGGCCTGTGGCAGAGCACGGGCTCCTGAAAAAGCACCAATTCCCTTGGCTAACTCATACAAATATTCCTGCTACAAAGAGTCAGGTTGGATGTCATGTAGGCAGACTGCTGAGGAACCCAAATCCTGCCACSTTACCAAGGAGGAAAGCTTGCAACAGCAGCTGTTCCCAGCAGCTTTGTTATAAATTTATGAAGTAGAAGTCCTGACATGGAAACCCAAGATGAAGTCAACTCCCTTATTCTGTCAAGTGGGTATTTTTCTCATTATTCAACCCTTAACAGGGATGACAAGATTAAATAGTCACTCATCCTCTGTGCCATTATACCTCCTGCATGATTGCTTCAAATTAAATCTAACAGTCAATGAAATAGTCAATATTTAATTTACTCATTGCAGGTGGCGATTTAGCTCCAGTTACGATATCATTTAGTGACAGAAATATCAGTATTTATCAGTTTTTATGACTCTTCAGAAGATATGGGGTCCCTTCATTAGGCAAAACGTCCATGCAGCTTGAAGTCATATGTCACTCTCAGAGTGTGGGTTTTGAACACCAGGGGCCAGTTCCTTTTCCCTGCTTTCCTGGGTGCTTGCTGTCAGTGAAGAGACACAAGAGGACTGAGTGAATTTCCAGAGAACCAGTGAGGTAATTGAGACACCTCTATTCTTCCAGGAGCACCCACTGCCTAGCTAGTGGTGCAGAAAATTTGGATTTGGGAGAACCTGATACACCAGTGACAGCCTGGGGCAATGAGGGTTAATTCCCACTCCTTTGACCTCGCTGGCTTACTTACATAAAATACATACACAGGTAGAGAGGGGCYAACCAGAAACATTTTGGTGACATTAATTTCTGCCTTTTTTACCACACAAGAGTTCATCAACTGAAGACAGATAATTTTTGCCCTGTTTCTAGAGGAGAAAACAAGCAGCAATGCTACTGCTCCCTTTTAATGATCATGCTACAATCTTTTGCTTTTTGTTATCACTGTTTGAGGTGAACAAAAAAATGCACTTCAACTCCCTAATGAGAGAGACTTCACATTGAAACCCCTTCCTCCTGAAAAATGGGGCTTCTCCCTATATCAGCAGTTACTGAAATAYAGGAGATCTCATTACTGTCCTGCCATGGACAGCTCAGCTTTCACTTAAAGGCCAGAAATTAGAAAGAAAAGGCACCACGAGGCTGAATATTCAACTTTCCCTCATCCCCTCTCATGCTGAGAGGGAACTGGGGGCCAAGTCTGCCTTACCACACAGCTCAAAGGAATATTTGCTTGTATAAAGACTGGCATTGAAGTGACTCCCCAGGAGAGGAGAGTGAGGAAGTATTTGCAGGAGAAGGGGAGGCAAGCAAGGACCCACTGGRAGTTGGAACAGAGCATCAGCAGGTGAGCACAAGGACTTTGGCACTTCTCCCCATGAAAAGCTACAGAAGCTCATCTGTGGTTTGGGACCAAGGCAGCTTTATAGGGATATGCCTGTGGATGGCTTCTCCCACTCCTTACTTTGCTGGGAATTTCTGCCTGCAGAAAAATGCAGCCGAGCTGTTCCTCCATTGCCCTGCTTAGGGTTGTGCTCTGCACATCCCTCCCCCCTTGCTCCCCACTGACTGCAGCCACGGCTTCCAAACACAGATGCAAGCACACAAAAAAGTGTCCTCTCTACCCACTTGCACAGCCAGAAACAGCTCAGCTTCAAGACAACAGAACAACATGTGCAATTACACAGTGGATACAGAAAGTTTTACGAAATGCACTTCTGTTTCCCATAAGTGGTTTAGTGAAAAATCTGTTTTCGGATTAATTTGGGTAACAATCTGCTTTGTTAATCGTGTGTTTGCGTATACTTGTTTGGAAATCCATGTGCTGTGTGTGTCATTGCAGAGCACACAGCTATCATACTTCGCTGTCTATTGATGTGTAAAGATCTGGTTGAAAAACAGCCACACTTAACAAAAATATGTCTGAAATTTTGTCTCCATTTCCCATCAAAATCGGTTCAATCCGTTGGTCCAGTCATAGGCGTTCGTGCCAAACAAAAAAACTTYTCTGGTCTTCGTTTAGAAATTTCTCTCTTCAAATTTTTGAACCAGACCAAAAGTATTTCTAATCTCTATTAAATTGACATAGTGGAATAACAAGCTTGATACTACAAAGATTTTGTGCTTCACAACACCAGAGAATTCTAATAGTTTTTATGGTGCATTGAATTTCCAGGCCTAAACACAAAGGGGGGAGGGGGGCAGGCAGTACTGCAGAATAAGGGAGAAAGAGATTTCGTAGCCATATGCTTATCCTCATAAAGCTGAACAGTCAATTAATGAGATGAGTAATTTCATATTTGTAGCTATTTGAAAATAAGATTGTGCCCATAGCTGAAGAGCCTTTTTCCTGYTAAGAGATCAATTTTTATTTACCTGCACTTTGAATGCGAGCCCCTATAAATCCTGGGTTTGTTGTTTGCGTTTATGCGTGTGTTAATGATCCCATGTGGAAACCCCAGCTCTAACAATGGAGAGCCAGATTGGATCTTTGCCCCAAGCACCGTGGATGCTCCTCAGCATCRGTGCTGGAAGAGAATCAAATCTCAGCTTCCCCTTTGCTGCTAGTAATTTGCTGCTGATCTATGGCAGCAGTAAATCACAAGGCACCAGCCCCGCTCCCTGAGCCCCTCGGGTGACCCAGGAAAGCCCCACTCCTCCATCCATCTGCTCATGGCCATGGGAAGAGGCAGGAGGAGGTGCACCACACCTGGATGGCTGGACAGAAGCTGCTCCAGGGATCTGGAGGTCAAGGGATGACTTAGCAAGGGTTTGCTCTACATTTCTCATGTCTGCATTTCCAACCTGGCCTGGTGCTGACCCAGGGGTTGTGTGCATGTTGACATTCGCTGTACCTCTGGTCATTCTGTCACCTCAAACTGCTCCAAGATGCCCTCACGCTTTGCAAATGGAAAATCCCTCAGCAAGTCCATGAACGTTGCACAGAAGTGTAGCAGACATGAAAATAGTTGGGCAAAAGTGTCCTTTGAGAATGGTGAGCTGAAATGTGTCAGCCAGCTCTTCCAAGCAACAGATAACAAGAAAAGTCTCACTGTGAGGAGAGCACAGGTCTCCAAGCAGGAACAGTGTGCCTGTGGTTGGGAAAAGCACGAGGSCTGGGAGAGCAGCAGCAGAAACCCCCTCCCCCAGTGAGAGGCCCCATGCCCTGTGTGGGTCAATCCCACAGGGGCTTTACTTAACCTGCCTTCAACTCCCTCCCCCTGCTCTGCCCCACTGTGTCCCCCATCCTCATCACCACAACATGGGGCTCATTGGAAGAGGCCAAAGAGCACGAGAAATGACTCCTGAGCATCTGCCAAGGCTCCTCAGCCTGCAAACCTACAGGCTGAGCCTTCAGAAAACCCTCACTAAGGGTCTAAGGGAGACTTTTAAAAAGGCCTCGTGAGTGGGCCCTGAGCTGCTTAGAAAATCCAGCCATCCTCTTCAGTGTGAGTATTCAGTGCTTCGGAAAATCTGACTGTAAATCCACAGTCCACTCCTTTTGTTTCATTAATTGGCTGTGGGGCTTAATTTCTCCATCTCACTTTCTCCCCTCAAGTGTAATACTATAATGAAGGCAGCAGATACAGGTTCATGTTTCTGAGCAGAACTCTACCTGCTCCCTGTGGTGATTCACACTTAAAAWATATTCTGAGTTATCCCTGGCCTTCAATATAAATACGCCTCCAAAATTATTTCAAGTCCAAGTAGGAAAATGATTACTTGAATTTTAAAYAAAGGCATTGCTAAGGACTAGTACAGAAGAAAAAAGGTCACCTCTGGCTCAGGAAACCCCTGAGCCACAAATTCTGGGAGGTTGAGTGGAGTTTCCCTGTTTCCCTGCCCTGCTCTAATGCCTTTTCCCTGTACCTGTTACGGGCCACTCCACTCTCAAATCCTTACAGATAGTTTTGCATTTAAGAAGTCAKAACCAGTAGGAAGTGAGGCTTGAAAAATATCATCCTCAATACTCTTTCAAGTTACCATCACCAGAATAAAAACTACCRATTTGTCAAGGACATGATGAACTCTGACCAAGTTCCCACTTGACTGGCACCTGAAAGAATGCCCAACCTTGACTTTCCATTATTTCCCAGCATTTCCAGAGCCAGCATCACTGCAGATACTACAAAGAGTACTCTAGAAATTACACCTTAAAATGAGTTTATTTCTCCAAACATCACAGGCAAGCTGGATGCAGTAAATTGCTAYGGGTGTGACTGCAATTTGAAAATAAAAAGTTTTCAGTTCATGCCTTCTCACTAACTTACTTCCACTTCAGGGAAGCCTTCAGAATAGACAATATAGATGATTCTAAATTCTTTCAGGGATTTTAGAAACTTTTCTTTCCCTTCAAAAGAATCTTACCCCTTACCCTGCTTTCAAAGGAATCATCACATGGGCTGAGAAGGCACAAGTTGGTGTRAAGATAGAGATCAAATTTTGAAAGGTGCTTGTCCTCTTTTTGATTTCATTGAGAGTTAAAAGCCTAAAAACCTCAGATTACAGTCTTGCAGTGGTATATAAAAAGCAATACTGGCAGCTCCAAACATTCAGAAATGCAAGACCAAGCCCCTTCCCACACACACAGRAACAGAAATGAGCTTGAAAACTATAAGATGTGAGCAAAATACTTACAGGAGGGGTAAAGGCATTGAGTTTTTGAGCTTCTCTACACCATCAGAAGAGCTAAAACTTCTCTTTGTTTAAAATGAAAGTTTAACGTTTGCTGACAAAAGCTGAGCTTTAATCTGAAAAGTATTCACCACTGTAAGATCTGTGATAAAACCATGGTAGCTGCCAGCAATAAAAACCTCGGAGTCCCAACATTTTAAATAAGGGCTTTAGTCTGGCTGWGACACTTGGGTTAAATCACAAGCAGTAAAATACTTGTTTCATCTCATTCYAGCCCCTGTTTTTCATCTGAGAATCACCAAGGTTAGGAGGGATGTTTAAGATAATTTGGAATTGCAATAACAGGATGTCTGAGTTCACATCAGCCCAGGACAAAACACTTGCTGGACACAGAGCCATGTCCAAAGTAAATGTGACTTTTCCACTAATTCACTTCAACAACCAAGAGAYCTTACAATGAAAACAAATTAAAAAGAAAAATTAAAAAAAAAACCCAAAAACCTACCCAGAAGGTCTTGTTAATGTCTGTAAACTATAAYAGGAAAAACCATGGGGCAAATATCTGAAAGGCAGAGCTGTGGGTGTGCACAACAAGAACCCCAGCAGCTCCACTGCCCACTCACTCCAGCAGCTGATCTGGAGGTTGTGCTGCCCCTTTGTAGCTGGGCAGCTCTGCCACAGAATGGGGTGGGGAGTGAGGGGAGTCATGGGGGAGCCATCCCCATGACAAAACACGAGCCAGAATTTCTCCAAATGAATTTGGGGTGATCAATGAACCACGGCAGAATTTTTTCGGTTCCTAGTCCTGCCAAAAATTCAGATTAGAGAATGCTCACTTCTGGAACTGACCCTGAAAGTCCAGAGAGAAGCAAAAGCTGATTCTATTCTCACCAACACCAACTTCTCATTCATGCCTTTATATCTCATCAGAATCCCCAGTAATTCTGCAGCTCATGCCAATAGGACACAGGATAGTAATTCCACAGGAGTGTCTCCAAAAGTAAACCAATAAATTCGGTAAAAAGAATGACTAAACTCAATATGATTAACCAACACATTAAATTCTAATGATCAAGTAGCTTGGACCAATATTTACCAGCACCTGCTGTTGAGTTTATCAGGATACAGAACTCTTTGTGCATGGAGGAGATAGTCTGTTATCACACTGCAGCTTGTCTTTCACACCACATGCACCACTTACTACACAACTGAAGCACAGCTTTGCAATTTTATTCAGCTGGTCTGCCACAAAAATTCAATTTAAAAACTGCATTATTGTAACTTGTGGATATGGATCCCTTGTCACTTCACAAATATAAGCACCATTTCTTCACATTTAAGGTACAATTTTAGTAGGTGCTCTCCTTTTCTTCCCTCCCCCCACCCAAGCCCCTTCTCTCTCCTGTGTTATTTTGATATGACTAAAGTTTTCCTATCTGCTTCTCTATACTTTTCTCATCCTTCTGGCATTCTAAGACAGGTTGTACGTTTTTAGAACCTGTTCAGTCACTGGAGAGGCACATCCTTGCTTAATATGAAGGAAAGCAGGGAAGAATTGCTTCAGGTACCACRAAAGGGATTTAAAGACATTTTGTTGCTTTCCCTGATTCTCCATTACTCAACAATATAGCATGAACACTAAATAGAAAGTTCAAAAAGTGGATTTCTAAGGTCCTCAGTTCCAGGCAGATAATTTCATACCATCAGAAGGTGAGACACAAGCCTCCTTGAGCATCAAGTATCCTCYCCAGTGAGGAGGTGTTTATACCTTGCTGGTTCCTGCACCATTGTTACCTCTGCTCCCCTATCACCTACTCATCAATCTGGTCCTTTTTTCTAAGAGCTAAAACTCAACTCCATGCCAAGGCCATTGTCAAAACTCTGCCAGCTTTTCCCTTCCAAACTCTCTCTTTTTCCAAGCCCGGAAGTTCTATTTCAGCTGATTAAAAACAGACTTCTCAGAGCTGAAAACACGGGAAGTGTTACTGGTCCTGTGATATTTACACCAAATATTAACTTATTTTGTGTTTTGAAAAATGCACTTCATCACAGCCCCAGCTCATACATACACTCAGCAAGGCAGAGTCTGTGCCTTTTCCAGTTTCCAGCTGGGACAGTGGGACAGTGGCCTGAAGGCTGCTTGAACTTGCACCCCAGCCTGAAAGCCAGGGAAATGTGGAGTGTCAAACTGACCTACATCTTTGTCACAATTCCTTAGCTTGACAGAAAATCAGCCAGTCTTGAGGCAGCGTCTCAAAATCCTCTGACTTCATTCTATGCTCTCAGARAACCACAATGCTGAGTGGAGAATAATAAATAAGCAAGATGCTCTGATAAGGGATGTCCTAGCAGATTGCACAGGCTGGAGAGTTTGTGTGAAGTGCAAGACTTGATACCAGATGGGACTTAGTTCCCTGTTAGGAGGCTGTTGGCATTTTTACAGGATGTGTATGAAACTAAAAGTAATGGAGCAAYACAGGTATTTCTTTGTAATATCAGATTACATTTGCAAAACAAATACTGTGGTTACGGGGAATGCCTCATTCATCCTAATACACTGTCTCAGATAGCAAGGCCAATAAGAAATCAATTTAGAGTCAATAATATTCACTCTTCCTACCATTTGCTCCTATTGCACTCAGTTCAAAAACTGACAAATGAATTTCCAGTCACTGACGTGCTGTCATAATGCTGCTGGACACTGGAACACAGCACTGAAGCCGTGTGAAGACATGCCAATCCTGGCAGTGAGTGACATTTCAGTTACAAAGATCATGATGTAAGAAAAAGGGCAAACAAAGCCTTCACTCTAAACATTCAATCACTTTGAAATGATTTGAGTAATACCTACCTATGTCTCCCTCATGCCCATTTCTGAGGACTTAGACAGCTCAAGAAGGAATTGTGAGATTGCTGAAGCATATTTTCTCCCCCAGCATTTGGTTTGCATGGGTAAAATTGTCAACAGGGCCATTTCCAATTTAACAAAATTGAAACCAGAACCACGCATTCTGTTATGGTCCTAAGAAAACTGTGCTTAAGCAGTGAGGAGATCACATATGGTGTGTGACAAACTGCAAAAAAAAACCCAAAAAAAACCCACCAAAGCCAACTCCTAATTGCTGAAGTTCATTAAATCATGAACTTATGTATGTCTTTATAATTGCTGACCCCACTGAAGAGCTCCTGAAGATCTGCACTGACCTTTGACAGGTGACTTTGAGGTCTTGAAATTCCAGAAGTTATTCAGTTATTAGAGTCATTCACAAGAGTGCAGCTGGGCTTTTATTGGCCCAAGCATCACAGCCAACACACCAACAGCTTTACCACAYTTGTAACAAAGACAATCACAACTTCCAAGCTGCTGATGTGACCACCTGAGTGCCTCACCCAAAACATCTACTGGGTGGAGCAGCACACCTCAGTTTTGAGAGGCAGAAAATGCAGAAAACCCCAACTACTGTGACACACTGTTCTAGGGAACCCCTTTCTTCTCGTATCTTTGATCTCTCAGAAATATAAATTAGTGCTTTCAGCACTTGGGATCCTTCCTTAAAAATACCAATAAACAGAATGATGCAGTCAAAGCCAGATGTGACTTCTTGCTGAAGATTAAGAGAATGCCTTCTCCAAGCTTCAGRTAATGACCACAGTGAGAAGCACACAAGGCTGCAGGAAGAGTCCTGGTTCCCACCCCACGCCCTACTGCTTAAACAGCATTTTCCAGAAGCAATTGTGAACAGAAGATTTCAGGCATTCCAGCTGCAGGTCTACAAGCACAAACCCTGGTTAGAGGGGAAGGTAAAATCAGTTAACAGCAAAACATTGCATAACTGAAACTCACAGCAAAGTCCTCATCTCTCAACCCCATGGTTGTACTTCCTTCACATTTCAGAGGTTACTTTCACATGGGATGACTAAGGGAAAATAATATCCTGTGGAACAGAATTTGTGAAGTCAAGGTTATTGATCCCAAAACAGTCTCAAGCAAATCAAATGGGCTTCTAAGTGATTGTCAGCTCCTGGAATACTRCACCTCACAACACTTGCAAGATTCCTTACAGTTTACAAAAACCCCTGCAGCACTTGACCATCATGATAAAGTATCAAGGTCTCCAGTGTATCTGCTCAAGTCCTTCTACTACCAGTCTGCTTGGAAAAAACTGCACACCCACCAGTGGTAATTRTACATGTACATAGTTGTCTTACTCCATGCAATTTACCACGTGTCTTGTGTTGAAAAAAATAAAATACTCTCTTTCTTGAAATTAATTTGCTCATTTAATGATCACCACTAGGTGAGATGAAGTATTTTCTTAAAAGACAAGAAAAAAAGACATTGTAGTGCTCTTAAAAAGAAACAATCAGCTCTAAAAGATACTACCTGAGCATAAATATTCCTTTTTGCAAAGTAAGAACTGCTTTGATCTCTTTGCTGCAGTTAATTAATACATTTTGTCATGTCTGAGCAGGAAGGGGTGTGGGGGATAGGAGGAATCAAAAACAGAAGACAARCAGCCTGAAATTCTAACAAAGGCTCAGAAAACCATTTCTTCTTCCCCATCCTGTATTTATTCTTTTCACACTGGTCCTGAAAACAAAACCCCAATTTTCAAGGCAAAGGAACACCTAGGGGCACGTTAGAGGCTAACTATTTATCTTCTTGAAGTCCCCTTTCACAACATTAAACCAATGTATAATATTAATTAAGCCATACAAAAYCCCCTCCAAATCTATTCCCCTCAACAAAACACTACAAAAACCAACCATGGGTATGTTCCACTAGCATTTATGAATGTACACAAAAAGGCTGAGCCTTGACACAAAGTTTGCTGAGATTTTTTTCCCCATGTAAAAATTGCAGGGCTGGAGTTTCAGTTACCAACAAAAATGCAGTTTGGAAGTTCAGGACATGCAGGCTGGAGCTCCCAGAGGGAACATGCCCCAGTAAACAGACTAAAGATCTGCCAGGGCAGATAGATTGCCCTGCCAGTGAATCTATTTAGCAGTTCTACCCTRGCCTGTCTCTCCACTGAGACAGTTCAGAAAAAGGAAAGCTCTGTTTTAATAATCCTAATGCTCTGGGCAGTTAAGAGGATGCATAAAAAAATTGCTCTTTAAAAAAAAAAAGAGTTAGAAATTCTTTTAATTTGGCTATTTATTAAAGGAAGGAGAGGAGAGTATTAATGGGAATGAAGCAAGCCTGTGGGGATGTGATTGGGAAGTTGGTATCTTCCATGCACCAAGTCAGTGGATGGGCCATGACCACTGGGATGCTGCAGCACTGGCCTGATTTACTCTGGCTTCTGCTTCAAGTGGTCGTCAAAGCAAGTTCAGGCATGGTACATCATTATTATTTCATCAATTAAATGCACYATGCTCAGCTGGCAGCCAGTGAAGTCAGCTGTCACAGATGCATCCAAATCCAGGTCAGAGGGGGTCTTTGTTCTTTGGAAAAAAAAAAATCCACGGTGGAATGAGATGTTCCATACTAATCAAAACAGAAATGGTGGAAAAACCAAAACCTTTCAGATCTAGCAGAAGTTGACCAAGGGGAAGAAATAGCTTGCTTTTGTTTCTTGTTATTTACTGGACACACTTTATCTTCTTGGATTCAAGGAAACTTCCATTAGGCAAAAATTCAGTGCTTCAGCAAAATGCCCTTGTTGCAAAAGGCTCTGAAAAAATCCCAGGCATYTGAGGAATCTTTTTCTTCTCCAGAAATCTTATTGTTTTGTTTTGAATGCAGGAGACAAAGGAACAATAGTGCCCAGTCACTGGAATGCCCTCTAAACTTCCAAAGCCACTGCTTCCAGCAGCTTTTCTCTCCCAGGGTGCTGATGGAGGTGCAGTGACCTCAGCAAACACAAATCACACGGGTTTTCTTCTCTGAAACAGCCACACACAAGATTTCTTTATGAGTCACCGCAACTGAAGAGTGACTCGGTCTTTGCTGCTGTTTTTAAAACACACATTTCCTTTGCTCCCCAATCTGTTTGTAAACAACCTTGATCTTACAGATGTGTTGAGTGATCAGTACTGCTGGCTGTTGAAATCACTGAGACTTTTCAAAGGAGTYTCATGTATTTTGTATCTCAGTTCTGTTAGCTCATACCACGATATTCTCATTTGTTCCAAGTCATTATATGCATGGCTTTATACAGCATTGATTGTAGGGGTGAGTGACAAATATGTTTTCTTTTCAGTGGTTATCAGCTGACAAATAACAACCATTAATCTTGGCTCTCCATCTAAGACATAGGGATTTARCCCCACGTCTTTCAGAAATTCATACTGGGAAGCAGTTCAGCAAAGAAATGGGTGTATCTTTTSTGGAACGACAGCCAATGAACTCAGATGTTGTGCAGGAGGTGGAGAGCACAGCCAGCAACACSGAACTAAAAGCCCAACCCACACAGCTGACAGGGCTCCATTTCATCAAGAGAAGCAGCTCTCTCTTCCCTGCAGAAGCAGAAAGTGAGACCAGGGGCTCTGCTCAGCATTCCTGAGGAGCCTCCRGACTATTTTTTTCCCAAGCAGTAAGATAATCGATACTGAAAATGACAACAATCAATAACGGTTGCAGACCTAATTACCAGCCATTCTCCATTCATACTGAACTGTCAGGATCATTAATAAAAGCATAAGTGCTCTGACCTAGCTCCCCTTTCAATCAATAGATTCCCAGCCATAACATGATCCTCATCCTTTATTTCTCTTCTTTTTGTRTAAGAGATGGAATTGACTACCCTCGGAAAAGGTGAGCCCACAAAAACTTGTGATACRCTGGGCATCTCCCATGTTTAAAGGGAAAGCTGAGCATGCTGTAACAACTTGGGTGGAAGCCTTTCCTCATGCAAGCATCTCAAAGCGTTTGCACACTACCACATGAAAGCAGAGCTCCACYATCCTCAGCAGCAGATGGGAACACGGAGGCCAAGGACATTTGCCCACAGTTACTGACGAGAACATGGAAGTTGGACACAGTGTTTGGCTGCAGAGTGTTCTGCTTGTGGTATTCTTTGAACCACAAGAGCCACTGGAGAGCCCCACCTTCCACATGCAGACATACAATACACATTTGTCTTAATGCTTAAGCAAGAGATTAACATGAGCCTTGCTCATAGAATTTGAACATGACCCCTCTAAGTAATGATGTATGTGAAATCAACATCCTCTCTTACTCTGCATTCCACAGAATAAGGGGTCATTCTACAACACCAGTAGAATAGAATAGAATAGAATAGAATAGAATAGAATAGAATAGAATAGAATAGAATAGAATAGAATAGAATAGAATAGAATAGAATAGATTTTTTTTTTTTTTAGTTGAAAAGAACCTTTCACAGTCATCTAGTTCGACTACCTGACCACTTCAGGGCTGACCAACATTTAAAGCATGCTCTGAAGGATGTTGTCCTAATGAGCATCTTTGTGCCACCACTGGGCTACCTTGGTCCTGCCAGGACAAGGAGGGCCTCAGGAGCTGTGCCTGAGCCTGGAGGTGGCCCCACACACTGTATCTAGGAGACCTCAACTGAGACCAAGCCCCACATCAGAGACACTGCCCAAACTCAGCACCAGGCAGTCCATTGTCCCAAGGCTGGAACTCCTTGGWACTGGGAAACTAGTAAGTATGGCTTAGTATATATATATTTTTTATATATATATATATACATATATTAAGCCATATATTTTATATATTACTCATTTGTATATTTCCCTTCATTCATTTATCCATATAGTCATTTTTCTTACTAGAAAGCCKCAAGGCTTTTCTTAGTAAGAAAAACCAGGCTGTTCAGGAGAGATGATGCACAGGCATATGAGAGATAATAATAATGAGAGATATTTTCAAAACCTAGCTGAACATCAGTCCTTGGATTTCAGCACCAGCCTGAATCACAAGCCAGATGAAGGAAGCCTTTAGGAGAAGTCCTTTGTCAGGCAGTGCTACTTCAAGAAGCACTGCTGTTTGGAGCTGCCCCAGCTCTGCAAACCTCTGTCTCAGCCAGCTGAGCTGCAAAGCATGGACCTCACTAACGTGCTACTTCTGGCACAGATGATCCYGGACTGGAACATTTAGAATCATATAGAATGTTGTGAGCTGGAAGGGACCCCAAGGATAATTGTGTCCAGCTCTTGGCCCKGCCCAGGACACCCCAACCATCCCACCCTGTGTCTGAGAGCATTGTCCAAACTGTCCTGGAGCTCTGGCAGCCTTGGSRCTGTGACCAAACCCTGGGGAGCCTGKTCASTGCCCAACCATSCTCTGGCAGAAAAACTTCTTCCTGATATCCAACCTAACCSTCCCCTGRCMCAGCTCCAGCTGTTCCCTCAGGTSCTGTCCCTGGTCACAGAGAGCAGAGCTGCCTCTGCTGCCCCTTRGGAGGAGCTGCAGCCCCTGGTGAAGTGTGACCTCAGTCTCCTCCAGCTGGACAGACACAGTGCCCTCAGCCATTCCTTGTGTGGCCCCTCCAGGCCTTTCCCCATCTTTGCATCCTCCTTTGTGCACTCTCCATTTCTCTTATATTCTGGTGCCCAACACTGCCCAGTGCAGTCAAGGTGAGGCCACAGGAGCGAGGCATTCCCTCTGCCCTGAAGGAAGGGAAATGAGAGAAAGATCTGTTGAGMGCCTTCTCTAAGAAACAGACGTGACAGGTGTGGACCTCTGCAATCAACAGGATTGSCTTCCCTGAGCTTTGAATCTCGCCCATCCAGTGCAGTACCCCTTTTAAACTGCTAATAATTACTCAGGAAAGGTAATAAAGAGCATTGTGCTCAGGAAAAATTTGCTTAAAACATGTTTTTTCCACAAAGCTTATCCAGCTAGAGCTTATTGTAGCACACTGACTGCAAACTGCCCAGTGGAGAGACAAGATGATAAAAAGTCACGCAGCACAATTGCCAGTCAGGGTTTTCATGACAAGCTACTACTCCTTAAAATAAGACTCCAGAATGCTCAAGTGTAGTGGGCTGACCTTTGGCCAAACACCAACACACTCACAAAAATCATCTGCTCATCCTCTTCTGCTCTAATTGAGCAAAGGAGGCACAGAGATCCATTAAAAATTGAGCTCATGGGGTGAGATAAGGATACTTTAAGGGCAACGACAGGCTGAAAACTTTAAAAAGGTATAAAGAAAATTTTATTAAAAGAAGAATGAGAAGAACTAAAATAAACCTTAGAACACCTCTCCTCTCCCCAGCCTCTCTTTCTTTCCCACTGACAACATAAAGAGACAAAACCTGGGATTTGAGTCAGTTTACCACTTCTAAAAATAAGTCTTTCTTCAGTTCACTTAGGGAGAGGAGTCTCTCCTGCCATGCCACAGGAAATAGTTTCTTGTAGTTTTAATTTCATGACTAAACAGCCTGCCTGACAGCCTGCTTGCATGTGGAATCCCTCCCACAACTACCATTCGTGGGCATTTTGGATTATGGGGTACAATTTTTAAGGATGAGCTGTTCTAATATAGAAGCAAAGAGTCCTCTTCTTCTGTCTCTGAAAGCAGAAGTTTTCTCTCTGTGTTCAAGTCAGATCACARCTTTTTCAGCATCTACATTCCCCAGTTTTCAGGGGCTGTGGGTGAAGGCTGCATCCCCCTGCAAGCTTTAGGAATCACAGGTAAATAGTCTGGTGTACTGTAATCTTCACCACGGGTTTGCAGAAGAATTTCAGCCCGAGGCCAGGATCATCTCCTCTTCCTCCTCCCTCYCCACTGACCTCGGTGTTCCCATGTTGTTCTCCTCATTGGTTCCCATGTTGTTCTCCTCACGGGTTCCCATGTTCTCTCCTTCACCTTTTTCTTTTCTCTGATTCGGGAGAGCCTGTAGGTTCCTCTGTTTTGAAGCTCTGTTCATTGAAAAGGCTTTAYAGAGTTCTGCAGCACTGAAAAGGTTAATGTCCCCCGGGTTTGCACGGGGGCATCGCCTCTCACACCATCCCTGCTGGGCACTGGGATCTCTCCCAGCTCCCGGCACGGGATGGCTTTTCCAGCAGCAGGATCCCAGCCAGGGGCTGCACCTCCAAGGCAGGAGAAAAAGAACTTCCCTCGGTTTTATCTTTCTTAAATCGGATTCATAGAGGCATGTCCAGCCTTCCTAATTGGCTTAGCAATGCCCCATYCTCAGAGTTAACCAGCTATAGCTCTTGCCAGGCACGGGGGGGAAGTTGTTTGTACTTCTCCTCACAGAAAAATCACTTCTGTAGCTGACTTTTCCCCTCTTCACCAAAAATCAATTATTGCAAACCCAGCACGTCAAGGCTTTACTGGAGTTTCAGTACTGGCGCTTCACAACTGTAAATAACACAGTTYGCTTTTCTTAATTTAAAATTAATTTTATTATTCATATAAAAATATATCATCACACTTGTCTGGAAGTCAGTTCCTTCTAAAAGTACCTCATACTGTTTCAGACAAAAATAACCCKGCATGATGATTTTTATTAGAAATTAAAGTAACTTAGACTGTAAGATCTTGGGACTGGACACATCCTTTTTTGATCTGCATCTCTGTAAAAAGCAGGAGAAAGAATCTTGAGCAGTGACTGACATCCACAGGAATTGTCACAATTCCTAGGAAGTTATGAAAAGGAAATAGTGATTTTGTGCTCCCATTATTTGTCTTAAAATGCCACAGCCAATGCTATCACAGCTGTTGCAGGTGGTACAACCTCTCTCTTACATTTTAGCATGGTGTGTGACAGGTAATCAGGTCACCTTTATTCTGTCCTGAACTGAGAGCACAGACACAAATATAAAAATAAGGAAGGACAAAAGCCCTCCTGTGTTTTGAAACAAACTAGATCAGTCAAAACTAGTGCTGCAAACACAAAACCAAAAATCCCAACCGGATGGCCAAGGCCAGACATCCCTTGAATACAGAGTTAAATGTGGCTAAATGTTGCAATTCCATATTAAGATGTGCGTGATACACTTCCAAACTTTAACATTTTAACTCTATTTCTGTGCATGCATAATAGCTATTTCTGGGATAATTACAATCACCCTGTAAGGCTTTAGTGATTTTGAAATAAGCACGATATTGTAACATATATGAACTTGAACTGCAAAATACTGACATAATTAATCTGCATGAGCACACTGAACTTTGTGACATTCAACAGCCACCCTCAACCTCTGGCATTAGTTAAGTAGCCATACACACACATTCAAGATGGTGAAGGATGATAAAAAAAGTATCTTGTCAGCACCTCACTTGATTTTTGTCTAGAAAAAGAAATATCTGCTGGCTCAGAGTTTAACTGCTCCATGTTTTTCGAATTTCACAACAAACTATGCAAATGATAGTCTCAAACCAGCATATTCTGCCTTTTGTCAAATTATTCAAACCCTTCACATATCCTTTTTTAATATGAATGAATTGCCTAGTGCCCACTAACTTTTTTCAAAAATAAAACAAAATTGAAACTCAATTTTAAAAAGAGCTCTTCCAAACTTTTAAAAGAAGCACATATACAATACACATAGAAACTGAAATATTGCATATTAAACATATAAATGGAATAAAAATGCACACTAAATGTTCAACAAAATGGCATCAAGGAAGCAACTTTCTCTTCTGGGTGAGGACATTCAGGTGACTACATTTAGTTAGGGACTTCTCTGGGTTTCCTGGGCAAATAATGGGCTCTAATCTCAGTTATTCATGATGAAAAGAAGACAAAGTCATAAGATGGCAYTAAAGGCACATTATCTGCCAATACAGCCCGCTCCAAATGTGATTATTATTTGTAGAACATCAGCTTTAACAAGAAATCCATTTGAAATCACTAGATTTTTTTTTTTTCATTAGTGTTTGTTCTGGGCTAATTCCTGTGATTCCTGCATCCCTCTGGCTCTTAATAGCATCAGAAAGGCGGCTGTGGAAGAGGAGACCTGAGTGTTACAATCCCTGACAAATGGCTTGGGTGATCCATGGGGTTCCACTAATGCATGGCAAGAGCTTTCCTGAAGATGAGTCAAATTAAAGACTAATTCAAAAGTGCCTGTTACTTACCAGAGAAGTCTCTTGGATATAAAAAGACACTTAAAAAAAAATATTCAAGAGCATTCATTTATCATTCATTTTTATCAGTCTTCCATATACTTATATAAATATATAATTTTAGTATTTTTGTAGTTATTTACGTGTCTCCGGGCATATATTTAATTTTTTTGCCCAAGGAGCTCTCTATACATTCTGTTGCTCAGCATTGCAGTCAGTCTCCCTCACGTCCACCAGCCAGGAATGGTGATGACTGCAAAAGCTGGGGCTACTAAAACCCAGTCCTTCTGCAGACCATCCTCAGACCATGCTGCTGGCAGAACCTGAAGGCAGTAACACAGCTATTACAACATTACAGCCACTGAAACGTATTTTGTTTCATCTCTTTCCAAAATCCAAAGGGCCAGTAGACACTATCATGGGCAGAAATGTTTCCCAGGTACAGCACACACCAAATATTTGCAGCTCTGCACACCAAGGAAGACCTGAGAAGAGAAGCACTCAGGTGCTGATGGACTTGGCTGTAACAGTGACTGCATAAAGACAACCCTGCATTAACAAGGCATTCACAGCTCTGGAAGGTGATAAAGAACCTAGAGCACCAGGAGAATTCTGACTAGCCCATGCCACTTTGAGAAGTGGAAAATTGTTGGCTTGGGTTTACTGAGTGACACCCATGGGTGCAGTGGCACCCAAGCAGTAACCTTGCCAGCAAATTTGAGGAGCTGGCCTCTGCTCGCTTGACAGTGGAAATACCCTGGGTCTTACTGACCCAACTGAATTCCTAAAATAAAAGCCAGTCTGCATGGTTACATTTTGGAAAAACACACAGGGTTTGGGATGGTTGCTGTTACTCCTCTGCTAAATTTTCACTTTTGCCAAAACAAAAACACAAAACGCTGCCATGACATGGCAGTGTGGCTCTTACTTGCCCACCTTGGCAGCTGGTACTAGTCAAAGAAGTGGAATAGGAGCTGAGAGCCTCTTTGCTGTCAGTAAATAAAAGCAACATCTATTGAGACAATTATCCTACATCAGGACTGGATTATTTTAATGAAACAAGACTCGCATAGAAAAAGGTCCCTAATGACTACACTCCTTCTCATGTCTCAGTGCTGCCTTGAAAGAAGTTTAGAGGGTTTCACACAGGATCCTCAAGCACTTTCTGTTCCTACACATCGCACTGAGCAAAGGGAGAGATGCAGCCTGTGGGAAAGCTGCAGGAACACACGTGCCAGTGCACCACTCCCTGTTGACACCAGGGTTACTGTCACTTTAACAAGCTTCTACTATAGTGCTATTATCATTCAAAGCTCCTTATCATGCCAAGTGCAAATATTATGACTAGCTGAACATCCAGAGTAATCATTGCCTTAACTGTCTACGTGTGCTTGTGTTTAATATTGAGGGCTGTTGCTGTCACCAGGCTATAAAAACCAAACTGGCATTAACAGCAGCGCCCAGGATTTGCATACAGCTGACAGGGACAGAGCCTGGCACATTCATTGCTGGGTGTGCCCAGTGCAGGCACTGCCAGGGGAGTGTCTGACCAACACTGGCCAGCACACAGGGCTCCTCAGCAGCTGCCACAGCCAGTGGAGCCAAGAGGGACACAGCAAACAGGCACTGCTGCCTCCACAAAGCTAGAAATTGGCTTGTGGTTGCCTCACCCAACAGAATCCAAAGTGAAGCTCCAACATGTCTGGGGCTCTTCCAGGTGGGAAGCAAGGACCCTTTGAGGATGGGCCCCTATCAGATCACACCTACAACCAACGCTGCCTGGGAAAACCTGAGACAATACACAGCCAGCAGCCAGGTGCTCAAAGGGGAAGTGCAGGTTCTTATTTTCTTGGGAAGATCTACCAATTGGACTTTGGTAGATTTTCCCACCCTGAAAGGTTCCAAGTTGTACTTAATCACTGCAGACTGACACTGGTTCACCTTTGTGGGGTTACTCTGGGATTCAAGGCAAGGGTGTTGTGCTTGCTTCTGACACGAAGCTTCATCTTCCAGAGTGGCAAAGGGTTCCCACTGCTGAGAGCAGGAGAAAGCACTGGGCATTCCTGAAAACCCCTCTATTGATTCTCAGTGCTTCAGTGTGTAAAATAGTAACACCTTACTGGCTGGGAGACCACAAAGTTCAGACAAGGTAGAAAAGGAGAAGAGGTACAGTAACTGCAGTGACCCCCAACTATTCCTGTAACAAAAGCAGTGCAAAGCTGTCCTAAACATGCAGAGGCCTTGTTATTACTATTCAAATGGTGAAGTATTGCAAAGGCTTGTGACAAACTGATGGCAGAGTTAAATGCACCAGCTTACATCAGAGGCAAACCCACTCTCATTAACAAGGCTCTGCTCATGAATTTGGATTTCTGCAGTTCCAATTTCTTACAGGACAATGGAGGCAGGACATTCTGTTAACTAATGTTTAGTAGGATCACAAAAATCTATATAATGGGCACATGGTCACTTGAGTAACACCTTCCATTACTGACAGCAGTGTGTTACTGCAGCTACATGGATTTTCAGGAACTTGCTCTTCAGAAGGAAAAGGGCACACAGTGAAAGAGCTGGACTGGAACAGGGAGGAAGGAGCATGTGCACCCTGGATATCTGCCACAGAAACACTTGTTTTTGCTGGATTGTTTCAATCTTGCTTTTCACTGGCACTAAATTCATCAATATGAATGGACAAAGTCAAGAGCCCTCATCAGCAGCACTAATTAATTTTTTTTTCAGAGATATTAAATCCTAAATCAGATGTTTCAAATTGCTACTTGGATCGCTTGTGCTGGTACCAAACAATCTGAATTATTCATAACAAAGGCACTAATCAAATTCTGAAAACCCTGGTGACCCCCTGCTCTTGCCTGATAACTGGGAAGCAGTACTAGAGAGGGCAGGAGGTTGCAAGATTAAAGCTAAAGAGGTTCAGGAGGAAATTGAAGCCAGTGATGCTTTTTGTGGCTACATTGTGCTAAGAAAGTAAGCCAGCAGATAGGCTCTCCTACAAAAGGAGAGGGAATCTGCAGAAGTTTCCAGTGCACAATATCCAGAAAGGAACCGCTCAGGTGTAATTTATAAAAAACACAATTATATTTTGCTAACACGTTTATATAGACAAATCTTTGGGGTATGTAGTTGGATATTCACAGTGCTAAAACACAACTGCCTTATTTTCTGATGACTTTGGGCACATAATTCTGAGCACAGCAGTAACAAGTTCTAAAAAACAACCACCATTGCAATATTCCCTATCTATGAACAGTAGCAAATGTCTACTCCAGTAAGGTCAGACACTTCTAGGGAATTTTTCATTGGCAAATGGATAGACAAAGCTGCATTGACTACAAGCTCCTTTCAATTTCCTAACACAGCTGCACACAGGCACCAAAAGGTACCTGGCTGCACCCCTTTATGTCCCTGGTCCTTTGGTCTGTCATATCACACAGGGTGACCTAGCAGAGGACACTGGGCATCAAACAATACTAGAAAGTGCAAGAGAAAGAAAACTGGCTCTTTTAAATACAGGCAACATTCCATTCCACCTAGAAGGGCACTTTAAATCAGAATTTCCTAACTATGATAGTAATTGAAATTCAACAGGGGAAGTATTATATAGTGAATACCACTAAGTATGTTTTATATAAAGATTAGATCTAATAAGACACTTGTCATATATTTCACAACCAGCACACGATTTTTCAAAACAGATTTATTGAGGGTGACCAGCTGTATAAGAGACAGTGTGACCTGTAATACTGTAGTTAAAGAAACATTATCAACTTCAAAACCCAGTGAAATTGCTGCATCTATTATGGGTACAAATGGTGACTAACTCTTATAACTGAACCACAGCATCAAAGGGAAAACTATTCCTTTTTTAAGTGAGCTTTGCTGTACATTTGACAGCATCTTTTGTCTAGTTGGGTTGAGAGTTTTGCTTTTGATTAGCTGTCTCAGGCAGCAGCTATCTGGGGTAGTTACGCTCATATCCATTTACTTCCTCTTGGCAAAAGAGTTAGAAGCATCAGTGGGGATGTAGAATAAAGCTTTTATATTTTAAAATTACATATTTTAAAATAACTCAGCGGGGGTCTCTATTTTAAGGATGCTCTGTAAGTCAGTTTCAAAGACAAAAACTTGCAGGGATGGTAAAGCTCKGTTGTGCTCATGTTGAAATCACACACATATATACGTAGAGATAACAYACCAATATACACGTGTGTCTACAGAGAAGTTAATAATCAAACTGCAAAGTGCAATCTAGCTTCAGATTTGGTTAAGATACTATCCTGAGTGCTAGAGGTACTGTCATTTGGCCAAACTAAGAAAAGATGTAGCTGTGAAGTCGGGCTCTGAGCCGGTTTGGTTTCTCCAGGCTTTCTGACAGCTTTCTGCAACAACTACAGCAGGTCATGACAGGCCCTTAATGCAACATTCTGATCAGTGCAGGAAACCAAATAATGGTTTCTAAAAACAGTTTTTACTAGCTCGGTGTAAAGCTGTCCTAATTTAATTTTTAGGCATGTCTCTATTTTTTTTTTTTCATTAATGAAAAGTCATGGTCTTAAGTTTCACAGCTTTCAAAGAAACAGTTGCCAGTGTTGATCACTATAAATGTACACTGTCAGCATGATACCATTATCATCTTTTCTTAAATTAATATTAGGTAGTTTACTCCATCTCTAGCATATATCCCAAGACAATCAGTTTAATGGCCTGTGCAGGTGACCTGCCAAAAATCAAGACAAATTGAGCATGACAGCCAGAAGGTTACCTTATGTCTCTTCTAAAACCTTTTTTTAAGTTACATTTAAATCTGAAAATCCATTTTTTCCATATTCAAAGCCCTTCATAGCATGATTAATTGCACCTACTCTTTTTCTCCTTCACTTAAATTTCCTGTTTCAGCTGACCAATAAATTTTCCACCTTGTGCAATTCCAGTCAGTAAAGGAAGTTTTCTATGGACTGTTGTCATGACGTTGTAGTTTACATACAAATGCTCCGAGGAAGCCACGAATTCACAGATGGCTTTCCACCCATTATGACAACCAGCTCACTTTATAAACTTGTAAGGCTCAAGCTGGAGAAAAGTATTCCATTTGCATTGGGAACATGCAGGCCTCATATACTATTTAAAGAGATACTGTGCAGTTCCTTTTTGCTACAGCTGCAAAACCACATGGGCATAATTATTTCAGTGAAACGTCTTCTGCTGACTAGGTAGATACCACAAAGACAGTGCAGCTGTTCAAAATGAGGTCCAGATCCATAAACATATCTATAAGCTTTTGATTTCAAGGGGCTATTAACTGCAAAAAGCCCCTGTGAGTCTGCACATCAGTAAAAAGATCTCTTCCCACTCCTGCCACAAATGCTTCTCGTGACTTTTGTCACACCACTCATGCCCCATACTATTCCTCACCCATGTGTGAACAGAGGAAAAGGGGACAACAAGGGCTTGGGGAGTTTGGTATTAATTTGTGCTTATTAACTGCTCGGAGAGCTGAGAAAGAGAGGGAAATGCAAAAGCAAAGTCTTTTCATTAAAGGAAGCTGGGTGACAAGAGGTGGGACACCTTCTGTAATCCTGAAGGAGGGTTCCCAGCTGGGAAAGGGTGTTCAGAGGGAGGCAGCACCCATGGGAGGCAGAGCCATGGTGAAGTTGCCATCAGGCTTGCAAGTACTCAGCTTCCTTCATTCTTGCTCTCTGCACAGCCCCCCATCCTCTCTTTCTTATGTATTCCTTGAATTTATTTCATTTGATATTCTTGCCCCAAGTTCTGTGATCATTCTCTTGACCTCTGCTCCCTGCAAACTCTGGGCTCTGTCCTGGCACATCCTGAGCTCCCCTGAAAGGCCAGGAAGCACCAGCCCAGGTTGTCCAGAGTTTTGCAGAAGGGCAGAATCCCACCAGAGAAAAAAACCTCAGCAAACAAATCTCTCCTAATATTTTCTCACGATGATCTTTCCTACTTGCCATACAGTTTACCCTGATTTTACACTGCAGGCTAACTACAAGCCCTAAGAACTGTACAAGATACAAGTAACACAGTGATCCCCAGGACATGACAATATAGGAAAATCCTTCAGTGCTCAGTATTATCGGAGCAGTGACTAAGGATAGGTGATCTGCCAAAAGAAACATCCAGAAATACAGCCTTACTGGCAGAGGACATAAACCTCTCATCTCTAGAATAATAAGACAAACTCTACATTTTATCTTTCCTGATTTGCCTCATATTTCCTGAGTTTTCCTCATAACTTCACCCAGCTGGAAATATGCACATATTTCTAGCAGAGTTGATGGCCACCAAGTGTCCACTCATGCAGTATTAGCATCCAAGACCTTTCTTCCAGAGCTAACTCTCCAACAATCTTCAAATGTTTTCCATGGGCGATCCCAAATGTTTAACCTCTGGCTTTTTCCGCCATACTAACAAGCAACTGGGTCACACATTTAAATGATCCCTTTTTCTTTGACCTATCATGTCTGCCTAGAGATGGAAGCACTTGCCAGAGTCTGTGAACCACTATTTTGAAGCAACAAGCCAAACACATGCACAGTACCATAAGATGTACGTTTGGCTTGCACAAATTCATATTTCTAGCTTATCTGTCCCCAAACAGCTCACAGACAGTGCATAGGTCCATATTAATACATACCATAATGCATTTTATTCTGGATGACTGATAATGGGATTATTGCTCATACACCAAGAGCGAGACATCCAAAATTGTATCAGTTTATTCCTAAGGAACAGAATGACTGTCAGAGCCTAATGTGTTTATCAACATGAGGCTAAGCCAGTGAGGTTAGCTTGATACAGTTCCTGGAGAATATGATTATGTCAAATGATCCACAGCCAGTGTTCCACAGAGCAGCTGTCTATAAAAGGGACACCCAATCTGAGAAGTGATTCTCTTTGAAGCAGCACCTGCAATTCCCAGGGATGTTTCAGGACCTTGTGATTAAGAGAGTGAATCTGAAGTGGGTTACAGACCCACTGTAGGTCCAGAATCCTTGTTCTCCTTCCTGCTTGCTCCTCAGTCAGACAACAGCAACTAGGTTTGCATGTTTCCCTGCCACATGTGGACCTGGGTGAGCCAGTAGAAGAGGTTATTTCTTCCCTGTGGGATACAGTTCCCCCAAAGGGTTTTATTCTCCCTAATCTGATCCCAAGGAGCCTCTTTGCTATGAATCTTGACACCAGTATTCACTCCTGTGTGTTACAGATACCAAGGGCTGAGCAGGCAGGGAAGCCAGATTCCTCTGTCCAGTGAAGGCACCTGATCCAAAATCTTCTCCAGACAAAGAAGCAGTTCTTATGGTACTTTGTTAGATTAGACTTGAAGATTAGATTATTTTGTGATATTTTTTGGATTAGATTTGAAGGACAGAGCTGATGGGCAGTAGCAGGGATGATGGGCTGGGCTGTGACCATTTCCATGGAAAACAAGAGGCCTTCTCAAGGACTGTCAAGCATCAGTATGAACACATGAACCACTATTTGCCAGTTTCAACTTCCCTTTCAAGAGAGTATTTGTATTTGCCAAGCCACAAATTGCAGTAGCCACAGTGGAGACTTCATCAGCAGACAGTGACAAGACGAAGATATCACGGGGAGGAAAGCCAAAACCAGCACAAGGGTAAAGCACACTCCTCTCTCAATGGTGCACCACAGAAACACATCTGTCAAACAGCACTGCAGCCTGAAGTAATCAGTGCAACTAATTATCACTAATTGTAATATAGTTTCTGTCTTGCTGCTAATACATTTAGACTTGCTAATCAAATCAAACTATTCCAACTTGCTGTGCTGCTTCCAAATAAATATTTCATCAAGGATAAAAAATGAAGCTTTGTTCTTTTTTTCTTTCTTTTTCTTTTTGGGTGGAGTGGTTTTGTCTGTTTGTTTGTGGGTCTTCTTGTTGTTGTTGTTGTTATGGCTGTTCAGAGAAGCCAGTGGCCTTCTTTTCATTTATTTCACACTGCAACAAAACTAGTAGAAAATGCCACCAGGAAGACTATATGGCACTCTGAATGTTTTAATTTAGGAGCCAGATCATGCTCAGATCCCTCCCAGAAGAAGTGTAGAAGAGCAGCACCTTTACAGGATGCTCATGTGGATAAACTGATAAACTACACACAAAAGCCCTGGATTCAGTTTCCAGCTCTGCTGCAAACTTCTCAGCACAACCCTGGTTGCCTTGCTAAATACCTCTGAGCCTCAGCTGCCACTCTGTGGAAGGGGAACCTGTCATTTTCTAAACTGAAAGATCTTCAGACAGAAGTTCTCCGCTGCATTTCTGTGCCTGGGTTAACACCAAGAGACTCCTAAAAGCTTTCTGGAAGCTCATTAAATAGAAAATAATTGACATGCTGTTTCCAAAACTGTAATTACATTTGCAAATATATGATTKTTCCTTCACACAGAAAAAGAGAGAAAGCAATGGAACTTCTCCCTTTAAAAATGGCACCATTCTATACATTTTTAATCAGTTTCCTTTTACTGGAGACTTTCACGTGTGCCAGAGTTCTGTGTATCCTGGAAAGGAGTTTCAGGCAGGTGAAAGGCAGTTCCAGAGTACTGATGCTGTTGGACTGAGGTGAACTTGATTATTCCACCCAGAGTCCTGCACAACAGAGAAAAATTTGCTACAGGAACACACTGAACACTGACATAAGGTTGGAGTTTATTCCCCAAATTACCAAAATAACCCTTGGAAATCTTTAAGATTCCTGCAAGATCAGACCCTAAGACCTTTCCTCGTTTTTGAGGACTTTTTCCCATCCTAAACCAAATCACTTCCATGTATGCAGTCAACCACTTTTTGAGGGAAAACCAACGGCTGGTACTTCATCTTGTGTCACAACAGAAATAAGTCCTCAAAATGCTGTCAGTCAGTCCTGCTCCAAAACCTTAGCCACTGTTTTTAGAAATTCAAATCCAGAAAAGAGCACAGTTAATGTAACAATGGAACAGGATTTCAATATTTAGCAGTGCCTAAAAAACAACAACCAAATTAACTCACAGCTACCATTAGTTGCCAGCTTAGCACAAACATTTGACACTCCCAACAAAAAAGAAAGAAAACAACTAAATATTTTATTCCAAAGAGGGCCTCAGATTTTAATTAATTTTCAGACTTTGAACTTTGCAAACAGCTACTTGTAACACAGTTTACCAAGGCCATTTAAAATTGTGAGGYTGATCTAGAAATCAATGTACTTTCACAAAAGGCAACTTATTAGCACTAAACATTCGTAACTGCCAGATTTTCCACRTACAAGAAGAAGCACCTGGAGGCTATTGAAGTAAACAGTAATCACAGAGATTTAAAATTGAGACAAGATGATCAAAATCAGCTGAATATAGTAATAAAAAAATCTGACCTTCTTAACTGAGGCTCAGAGAGGCACTTGGGTGTGTGGTCAGTGCCACACACCCAAGTGCCAGTGCCAGAATTACTGAGGTACAGACAAAACTTCATAGGACTTCGTTTGGACATGCAGTCCTTGCTTCCAGCCCACCACAACCAAATAAAATTTATGAAATAAGCCACAACAACAATATTACACTTCAGCAAGTCACATAACTTCCAGAAAATTAATATATTTTACATAGATTCTATATCTTAACACCACCTAAGTATGTAGAATTGAGATTCAAGAAGTTTATCAAGGAACCCTTTCATCTATGTAAATCAGAGCCAAATAAAAAACCAAACCCAAACTTTATCTGGTGGACAACCATGCATTCCATCAGGAATGAGATCCACCTAAGGTGTGAGAAACAACTGGAGCTATTCTGCCTTTGAGGAGGAACCAGTGCTGTGGATGAGAGTCCACAGATGAGTGAGTACAAAGAAACTGTGTGGGAAGGAACAAGAGCTTGCACAGCACACATCTGTCAGCTCCATCAGACTTCAGCTACAACTCCAGCTTCAATAGATACCCCATGGGTTTTGCATGACTTGCTGAAGGTCTTTGCAACTGTAAATTACCACACTGATTGCACCAATGTACACATAAAAATCCCTGTTTCTGGGGGACAGAATATGGGTAATACTCCTAATTTGATCTTTTTTCTTTTGGTGATTATTCGTGTAAAAAATGAAGTGCAATTCAGTATTAGTTACTAACGAGTTATAAATAGTTAACTGCTACAGAACATTGTGTGAAAGAAAGCAAATGGAAAGATTTTGCATGACAGATCTGAGGGATTTATCCATTCTGCAGCATGCTGCAAACTTATCAGGATGTCAGGTGTCTGCTAGTTGTAACAAAGCTGCCACTGCATTACATGGGACMTTGCTGACCTGTGCACCTAATGTTGCAAAATAACAGCACCCAGTTCTGCTTTCCTGAAGAATTGTTTGGGATGAATGAAAGCCCTTAACCTGCACATGGCTCTGACTTGCCAATCCATAGCCTGAGGGAACAAATAACTTCTTTTTGTGAAGTTAGCTTTGGGTGACTCCCTAAGCCAGCTCATCCATTTAAAAATGAGAAAGGAGGTTGAGGTACCCACAGCATGAAACCACCAAAACAATGAAGAGATCCTACATCTCCAAAGACCCAAACCAGCAAGCCAGCAACCAGAATATTCTTTCCAAGTGACATCAACACTTTCTATACCTTGTTCCTCCCTTTCTTTGCCATTGTCACAATTAAATTGAGCTTTGGCACAGCTACCAAGTGGTCGGTTTCTCTGCTGCCCTTTCTCAGAGTCAGTAGCTAGATGGAGGACATAGATAGTAAATTTGATGAAGAACAGACAGTCTTTTAGACCTGTATCTGCAGCATGCTACACCTGTGGCCTTGACTTTGGCTGCCAAATCACTCTGCATGTAAATAATAACACCAAAACCAAAATCCTGCAGGTTCCAGAAAACATTTGGTTCATTCATGACATTCTCAGGGTGACTTCCTCCACACAGCAAAGTCAGCCTGGAGCTTTGGAGGGGAGGAAAGTGGGACTCTTGGCCCAGTCAAGATGAGGGGGTTCCCATTGCCACTGTTACCCAGACACCAGGGGGGCATTTAAAAACCTGGTCCATTTCAAAATTTTATCACCCTGTGCTAATTACAGTTTGAAATGCAAAATACAGTTTTACAATATCTTTGTGTGTTACTTTGAACCTGCTGTACAATTTCAACTAAACTGGACAGAAGGGTTGATATCCTGAGGATATCAAGTTATCAGCAAGCTTCACAAAAATGTGAAGGTCCCTATTTGGACTAACTGAAGTTCAGGCAGCACAGACAACTTCTCAACAGGTTCTGGAGAATTAATATTTGAGAACATCTTTGTAGGTACCTGTCTCTGCAAAACATTGAACCAGAGTGTGCCTCTTCCTCAAGCACCAATATAAGGCACAAACCCATCAAACTCCAGTGCTCACAGTGTTTATGCTCACAGAACAATGTTTACAAGAAAGTAAAAATGCCACAGGAATACAAGGCCTAAGTATCACCTGCTCTGCATTTGCAGCAAGTTGACACCCACACTATTTTGGTAGCCTAACTTAACTGAGCCATGTTTCTAAAATGTTTTGAAGGTCAACAATAAAGAAAAATTTCCTGCAATTTCTGTTTAAAAAAGCAAAACAACACCTATTATAATTCCATTTCCATACATGCATAACTTGGCCTTGGAAATGTCTGTTTGCAGAATTAATTCTGACTCCAGGTTCCCAATCAGATGAAACATCTCTTTGCTTCCCTTTGCTTTGCAGCACCAATGTTTCRCCCTCATCTGACACTTTCCAGGTCACTACTTGACCTTTGGCTTTACCACTGGGAGTTTTCTTAACCTGAGTGAAACTCTTTTGTATGTTTGAGGATCTCCCAGACTGGATGTAAACACATTTTTCCATTTTAAACCCATACAGTCTCAGCTGTCAAGGACTGATCTGTAGCTCAATGAAGGCAGTGAGAACTGGGCTAACTGGTAAGGAAATCCAATCAAATCCAGCCAAATCCAGGCTGCATGCCAGGGACCTTTCCATTGACTTGAAATGGCTTTGGATCTGGCCCTTCCTTTACTGGTGACAACAACACTGACTAAACCTGCAAAGGAAAGAGGAACAGGGTTAAGGTAATTGGGGAAAAAAAGTCCTTTCTGAACATGTTTCTTGGGCAGTTTCTACAAATTTATTGAATTTCAGTGAGCACCTGTCCCACTGTCTGTTGTCCTTTCCCAACCAGAAAACCCTAGGGCTTGTTGGACTAAGGCCAACCCTGGAGACAGGAACTTCCCTGCTCAAGGACTTGGGGACAGGGGCCAGACCTGCTGTGTGATGAGTCCCCTCTGGGACAACATGGGACAACCCACCCCACACACAACCCTCGTGGGACTGTAGTTACAGACAGGTTTCAACAGAAGTTTAGTCTGCTTTGTCAGGAACGCTGGGACACTGTCAAAAGCTTTTGAAAATCCAATTCTGCATCATTTGCTCCACAGCAAAATGCAGATGTGCTGAACCAGAACAGTGTGGCTGACACTCCTCTGAGCAGATCTGCACTTCACAGAACTGCGCCCTGTGCCACAGGGAACACAGCAATGAGCACCCTGGAGAGACAAGGCACCTACAGAGGTAGAACTGCACTGAAACCCTGATGCCCTGTACTCCTTACAAGCCTCTGACTGTAATCCTGTAATGCTAGYTTTATATATGCACAGCATTTACCACCCCCTGCTGTGGCTAGTGGAGTCCCAGATTGAAAATTCATTTTTTTTGCATCATCTACAGACTCTTTATACTTGGAAGTATCCCATCTCCAAAGCAATTCACATCACACTGCACAGATAAAAAAAAAAAAAAATCCAGAATGATGGAACAGAATGTTTACTACTAACTACTAACTAGTCTAATAAAATCAGATGGGGAAAAAAAAGGAAAAAAAATCTGGTGCAAACCTTCCTCCAATTCTTTCAGACTGTGAAAGAAGTGAACTGAGTTCTGTTAAAATCCCACCTGTACTCACACTGAACGAGCATAAATGTACAGATTTCTCAACATTTTAAATGTGCACAAAAKATGACCCAACCCTGAGATGTCCTTGTGGATTCAGATGTCCCATTGGTAAAAACAAGATTACAGGATGGCAAAGAGCAAATTTCAAGTACCTCCAACCCCTGTAAATACTGTCATCAGTCTAAAAGCACTTGCAGTATTTTAATCCTTACATTCCAATTACAGCACTCTGCCAACTTCTGCAGAGTTTTTCCTGACATACATCASAATCAGTCTCTATATTAAGCTCTTTGCCTCAAAAATTCATAAAAGACCAAGTCACAGAGCTAAACTCAACGTGTCCTTAAAAAGGCAGCACCAGTGCCTGGACAGTCAATGAAAAGAAACACAACCCAAAAAATCAAAGCAACTATGTGCTATAAACCCTAACTACACAGTTCTGTGAGTTTTACAACGCAGTGACAGTGAACAGGAAACAACTGAATGTGGCACTTGGTGCCATGGTGGTGTTGACAAGTCATAAATTGGACACAAAATCTTGGAGCTGTTTTCCAATCTAAGTCATTCTGTGATTCTACRATTTTATGATTATCACCCAAAGCACATCACATGCTGAAACAATTATGGCAGGGGACATAGTTTCAACTGGTTCTTCCCCTGTACTAATTAATTTTTAACATTTTTGTAGTTCTTTTCACATTTGGAAGGCTAGAGAAATATTAACCAGAAAGTCCACAATCTCAAACTACTCCACTGAGGCACCTTTCACTAAGAGGGATAAAAAACCTTCACCAGTTTCACCTGCATGAAAGAAAACTTCAGATCCAGTAAATGATGAGAGGCTAGGCAGAGCCTGCTGGTCCTGCAGAATCCCACAAACACAGCTTTTAAAATACATTCTTACTTCTTCCAACTTTAGGAAAGTTAAGATGAAATAAATCTTTAAACACTGAATCTCCAAAGCTTGCAGGCTCTGGCACTCCAGTTCAGAGGGTAAAACAGTATCTTAATATCCTGTGGTCATCACATTTTTTCTGGGAACTGAGAGGGGAGAATGGGAAAGTAAGAGGGATAARTCTGGGCTCTCAGGCTTGAACTGGCAGACATAGAGGAGATAAAGTTTTTCATCAAAGTTATTGAGGGAAGGTGTCATCTTTTTCAGTCAACATCAAGACTCCTTTTTGTCAGGCTGACTTTTCAATGTAGGTTACACCAAGATTACATCACACTTGCTTTCTTTTCACTTTTCCCCTCCCATTTTCTGTGCCATCCAAACTCYGAGAAGGATAGAAAGACAGACAGACAGATAGACTGAGGGAGAGAGAGGGATTCACAGATAGATAAGCTGGACTTTACTGCCATCCCTTACTGRCAGAAAGAAGAAATGAGGATTAAAATACTGCATGTTGCTGCTTTTCTTTACAACAGTGTTAAACACTCTACCCAAGATTATTAATAGYAGTTTCACAAGCTCACTCATTCCCTTTCCAGCACGCATCTGTACAAACCATGCCATCTTCTGGTGCTTCCTGGCAGTTAAAAAAGAAATACCAGTGTCAGAACTTAAACTGTCACCTCTATCTCCACGTAGGGACCCCTCTGCTTATGACTCTCTATCTGAGTGGAGCACTGTACTCTGAAAAAATGTTTCATGGCTCTTCCAGGGTTTCATAGCTCTTCGTGGCTCTTTCAGGTACCACAATCCCAAGGAAAAATGAAGTGCCAGAGACAGTATGATTTACTGTGAAATAACAACTCTGTCCTACAAACCGAGCAATCTGTGCCTTGAAAGTCTCTATATTCAACTTATTATAGAAACACTCCTATGACTGATGCCATAAGAACTAGAACAGAAAACAATTTTGAAATCAGTTTCTTAATATGACAAAAGCATCAGTACATCAAGAAGTTTTTGACAGCTGGAACCAACTCCTCACATGGCATAAAATAGAGATTAGATAACATGTTGAGCTACCCTTTCCATCCTTAACATTTTTTTTCTGTATCCTGCAGAAATAGTTCCAAACATTATGGCCCACAAACAAGTAGCTGCTGTGTATTTTCTACTCCTGCCAGGGCTGCTCAACATCTTTGCATGTCACAGATTCCTCTGGATAATAARAGACTGGTTGTTTGCTTCCACTTTCTCTACTGGAAAGCTGTTCCAGAACCTCATCCTTCTTGTCACTTTGAGGCTAACCCAATGTCCAGACTTCATTTCTACTGTAGTTGTAGTAAGAGGAGCACTGTAGAATGTACCTCTACACACCTCACAAGTTTTAAAGAAGCGTTTGTTACTCCACAAGAACCCCRCTACACACTAATCCCTCAGCACCCACAGTTCTCCATTAATTCTGTGATATAGCCACGTGTTTCCATGCAGACTCTTTGCTGTGGAGAAAGAGTGTCATGCCATTGAAARACATGCTGACAGCAGGAAATCATGACTGTGTGCCAGGCAAGAATTTTGTAAGATCWGCTATACCTGCAGCAACTGAGGAATTGCTGGGTAAAAACCAGTCACTTATCATAGAATCACAGAATGGGCTGGGTTGGAAAAGACCTCAAAGAGCATCTTCTCCCACCTTCTCCCATGGGCAGGGACACATTCCACTATCCCAGCTTGCTCCCAGCCCCATCCAACCTGGCCTTGGACACTTCCAGGGATGGGGCAGCCACAGCTTCTCTGGGCAGCCTGTGCCAGGGCCTCACCCACCCTCACTGGGAAGAATTTCTTCCTAACATCTAATCTAAACCTACTCTCTCACAGTATTAAGCCACTTTTCCTTATCCTGTCACACCAGGCCCTTGTAGTCTCTCTCAACCTTTCTTGCAGATTCCTTTCAGGTGGAATCCCACTACTGGGTAACCCCACAGCTTCTGTTCTCCAGGCTGAACAATCCCAATTCCCTCAGCCTTTCCTCACAGCAGAGCTGCTCCATCCATCCCTCTGAYCATCTTGGTGCCTCCTTTGGACTCTCTCCAACAGCTCCATGTTCCTTCCTGTSCTGGGACCCCAGGGCTGGAGGCAGCTCTGCAGGTGGGATCTCACCAGAGTGGGGCAAAGGGGCAGAATYCCYCTTCCCCTGCTGCCCATGGCACAAACCCTGTGCCTTTAGGTCACAACCCAACCTGTGTGACCCATTAGGTCACAACACAACCCAGCCTGGTGGGAGGTAGCTCCTCTGGCATTTTGATCCCCTACCCAGTTGTTACACAGCTCCTTGTAGCACTGAAGTTCAGCAGTGGTAAAGCTCTGCATGAAAGAACACTACTGGCGTTTTAAAGAGAATGTTGGGAGACCACTCATTTGTTCCCTTGTTTTGTAATAATTAATAATGTTTATTTAACATTAAAAAATGGCACTTCTGTGCTCTCTTGCAATTATATTTGCTGACTTTTCTATAGTGAGCAAAACATTCAGAGTAAAATAAGTCAAGTAAGTTTCAACTGTGTTTATGAACCTCATTGATTTTTTGGGGTTTTGTGTAATGCCTAATACTACAAACAGATTAGGAATCTGAAAGGAGAGGCAACAATTCATACTGAAAAAGGAGAGCGGAGGCATTTCCTTAAGAAATATAAGAAGTTCTAAAGTGCTCCTCTAATGCTCTCTTCAAGCAAGATATCAAAATCAACAGACACTAATTTCTGTTAACACAGACAAATTAAGTGCAGACTGCAACCCAAAATACTGTAATGCTGTGGAAGAGCCTTTAACCTTGAGGGTCCCTGTTCCCAGCTATAGTGGGATATAGGTCTTACAGCCAAAATAACAAAACAAAAGCTTTAAGTAGGATTCCAGAATTCCATTAGACCTGAAATGGCCCAGATCTTAAGGATATAAAACATTTCTAGCCCTGAGAATAACATGGGAAAATATAATAGGGGCTTGTTGCCCTGAGGTTTTCTGTCTTTTGTCTTTCTGAAGAACTTTCACACGCAGCCTGATGTAAATAATGTCTATTCTTAGAATGTTTACATACTTCTCCTGTAGAGAAGAAATGATTGATGGTGATGTCCACCATCCAGGTTGAAGGGGTGGTGACCTGTGTAGCCAATCCCTTGACCTCTGTACATATGTATAAAATACTGGAGTCAAAATAAAGATAATTAGAGAGTTTTGTACAACTGCCATCTCCTGAGCCTCTCTCAAGTGTTCCTAAATTGGGACACGCCCAGCTTCGCCCTGCGACAGGGGCTGGTTCTTCATCCCCACTATGTAGGATACAGAAGAATGCACTTGATACACCCCTGCCCACAAGCAGGGAAACTGCCTTCCACCCTCTCTGCTGTTCATAGCCTGGGATATCGTGATAAAGACAGAAGGGCCAGAGATGAGCAGTGCTGTTTTAAGTGTCAGAGGAACTCACCAGCAAGGAACACATATTGGGTAAATCCACATCAATCACTGCTTCCAAGTCAGGAGCTCATTTCTGAAGCAGGTCACCCTGTGATCTGACAAAAATGGATCTTGCACTTTGTTTCACAGTGCAAAGTAAYTCAGGAGTGGACCAAGTGGATTCTGTTGGGATTAAACTCAACAGCAGAGCACACTTCTGGAGGACATGTAATGTTCCACACATCCAGCCATTCAGTCCTTGGGATCAGACTTGGGATGGTTACCCTGAAGCCTTGGGACGGGCACAATGTCCTCAGCACCCAGTTCTGCTCTCCAGACCTTCCACTGCACTGCACACCACCACCTTCCTGGGAACTCCAAAAGCCCAAAGAAAGCATCTCTTTGTGTTTCAATCTAAAAATCCTTCAGGGTGGAAGAGCCAAAGCCACACAGCAAAGCCAAAAGCCAGAGGGGAGCCAGTACAACTACCAGTGACTGGCAGAACTTCAGTTTTCACTGTACAACTACTTGTCCTACTCAGAGCATTATAAACACCCACGTTAGAAACTGATGGTCTGACTCCTAAGGAAGTGACAGCATTAGATGTCACCATCTCCCAGCACTTTGTATTTTCCTCCTTGCCCAGCTGAGGTGGGTCTACCTACCTAAACAAACAGAAAGAGAGGTTCCCTCATGCATTTTGCAAGATCAGCTCTATGTTACACCTCCTGGAACACAAGTGAGGGAAGCAAAGTGACACGTCCATTCTGGGAATTAAAAGTAAAGTTATTTCAATACTGAAATTTTTGAGCTTGAAATTACCACTCTGAGGTGGGATAGCATCACTCTAAATAGAGGGTTATTCAAACATTTTAACATGGACAGCTGAATACAGAAATGCTAGCAATTACACTCCAGTGGAGGAAAATTAATCACACCTCCAGTTACAGCTGGTAATTAAAAATAGATGTGGTATATTAGCCTTGAGAAATAAAAATGCACAGCATTTTGACAAGTACTGATTTGATATTACTGATTGACATTTTGACATTACTGATTTGAATCACATTAAAACTTCCTGCACATTTCCTGGGTACACATTCAGCAAAAGCTTGTTCCAGGAAAGRCTGTATCAACCTCAAGCAAAAAAACAAAGAAAGAATGAAAAGTATGCACAGGAGTATCAATCCTCATCTTAATACCTCTTCTAGAATCAAACTTGCAGAAGAGAATTCCTGCCTATCATCATTAGCTAATTAATCTTAAAATGATCTCTTCTATTTTTCCTGGGAAACAAGGAAATGTGGGAGAAGGAGACTGCTCAGACCTATGCCAGTTGTGGGTGTCCATAAAGGCACAGTGTGCCTGCCAGCAATTCCTGCACAGAGGCTCCACAGCCTCCACTTTGCCAGGAATTGGGAAATAAAAACATCTTCCCATCTCAAACTTGGACCTGTCCCTCTCTATTTCTCATTTGAATACAGGGACGTCCCTGCTGTGTTCACAAAGAACCTGTAAGTTTCAATTTTGATCCCTTTGCTCTAGCTATCACCTCAAATTCATTTTCTCAAGCTCTCTGTGTGTTCTGATCTCTGTACACATTTGTACACCTCTTCTACCAGGTGCAGGGGATTTTTCTCTTTAAAATATGAAGGGTGCCTGTGCCAACACCCTTCAGTTTGGCAGAATCTGGCCCTTGAAACATAAATCCCCATGTCTACTTTGTCTTCTAAGTCATTTCCACTAAAAACATTTAGACAATGGTCAGTTCCCTCAGAACAACATTGGACAGGCATGAAAAGCAATCAAATTATTTTTGTTTGAGGCCGACTCATTGCACATTCAACACAGCAAATCAAATCCCCACAGAAGTCCAGCACCCACTGACTCCAATTCCAAGATTTTTCAAGTTGAAAATAGTGTAATGGCTTGGGAGGAATTGCACCTACCTAGTGGATCTTTAACCAGAGAAGGTAAAATTCCTTCAGTGGATAATAACTCAACAAACTACAAGTCTGCTGAGTTCAGTCATGTCAAGGAACTGCATTTTAATAAACACCAGGTCCCGTAGTCTGCTGAGAACTGTGCATTTTGAAAACTTCATGTATTTATATGATAGGCTGGAACAGGCCAGCTGATGAATACATAACTATCCAATGATCAAAAATCTTTTTCAAGGCACAGTGAATCATTAAATAAACATGTAGCAATTTTCAGCATTATTATTCAGACTTTGTTCCGGAATAACATTTTTAAAGCTATTTTTTGACACCAAAATCTAAAGGTTTAGCCATAGCCTTTAGAGAAAGTCCATCAGCAAACCAGTGGCTGATGCTAACCTAAACTGAAGCCAGCTTAATGAAAGAGCAAAAATCTGGGAGATCAAGACAAATGTTGTGCCAGTGATTGGCCAGTTTTGTAGTTTGGGGGTGGTGAAGAAACTTAAGTCCACCTGGCCCAGATTTTGGGGAAGTATAAACAGGCACAGCTCAGCTGAACCCAAGGAAACTCCAAAATTTTAACATGAAGATCTCAGATATTTATATTTTTTCTCCCTTTTCTTTTTTCTTTTCTTTTCCTTTTCTGTTTTCTCTTCTTTTCTTTTCCTTTTCTGTTTTATCTTCTTCTCTTTTCTTTTCTTTTGTCTTTTCTTTTCTTTTCCTTTTCTCTTTTCTTTTCCTTTTCTCTTTTCTTTTCCTTTCTTTTCTTTCCTTCCTCAAACAGTGAAGCAAAATAGAAGACTTTCAGAAACTGGAATTACTAGTAGAATTAACAGGGGCCATACAGTAGGAAGATCTTTAGCAAATACATTAGTCCAGCTTTCAGGACATTGGATCATCTTACAAAATCCATCAKTATCATCTGACAGCACTCAGTTTAATAGGAGGGAATTTCAAAGAGCAGTCAGGGACTGRACTGGAAAATAACCCAACAACTCAACTTTGAGAGAACCACAGAAACACAGGATGGCTCAGGTTGGAAAGAACACCTTGTTCATAACTATCTGCTACTTCTCTAGAAAATAGGAGAGCAAGTTCATAACAGTGGGTGAAATGGACCACCTCAGGCAGCCCAAGGCAGGAAAATTCCAGTTGTTTGCTCTGTGTTTGTAACAGTAGGCAAAGTCACCCAAAGATGGGTTTTGGGGAAAGTTTGTTCTTCCACTGTGTATGGAAAACATCAGCTACTGCTGCCTTCACTGTCTGCATTACCTTATGGTCTGTGAATCCTGGAGGAGAATCTCATTTAGCTAAACCCTGAATACACASAGGATAAAGACAGGCCCAGACCCAAAGAGTGTCAGCATATGTAGGAGAATTACTTTAATTAAGGAAGTGCAAGAGAAAAAAATGTAAAATAACCAAAAGGCCTGAAATCCAGAGCTTAAATCCAGATACAGTCTCACAAACTCCCAAACTGAGTTTGGCATACAAAAATGATGGGCTTTTCACAATCCTCAGTTATATTATTCATGCAGAATGCACTCAGCATTCTATTGYTCCTGCTTTCATTGTTTATAAATGAGTCTTTGCTTCATCTGGGGATGGAAGTTCCTCTAAGTTTCCTTTACTAAAAGTACTTCTGTAATGAGGTACAGTGCTAGTACTCAGAGGATTAAAGAAGTTTCTGGAAATGTTTGTGCTTCTGGAAAAAAAAAGTATTTTTTTCTTTATTGAAGGAAAAATGAAACACTGGATCTGGCTGATTTGTTTTAGCCAATCTGACACACAGGTTCCTAATTCCTTTCTAAACATTTCAGAAAATAATTAAGTTCTTCGTTTTGTTCTCTCTTACTGTAACATTTCTGAAGGAAATTTCTTAGTATGTCAAGACTCTTGGTTTTATACCTCACTTAAATATTCCCAGCTCTATCACATTAAAAAAATTAAGACAATGTCTTCAAATGCTGTGCCTGGCATAAATACTATTTCTCATGACAGGACATGAATTGTTCCAGGTTCCTTTTGTTAGGGACCTACAGCTAAAAAAAAAGATATAAGCCTTTGTCTAGCAATATTGCAAATTTCATGGTTTAGCTTGTTTGACACTTCAGACTGCCATCATTCATCCTGGTGACTGTGCAACATTCTAGTGCATTCCCCCAGCTTAGAGCTTTTTCAATCCAAATTGAGTTAATTAACAGTGGGCTGAATAGTGAAAGAAAAAGTAAGTTAATCACACGGCAACTGGATCACTTTTGGCTCCAGAGGACATCCTTCTGTTTTCAAACCAGTGTCACCACGGTTTGAAGGGGAGTGGGACTGCATCCTTCACCTCTTCCTGCTTTGAAAATTCAAAGGATTTCTTTCCTGCTACTAAGGCTGAGATGTTGCAGATGCAAAAGGGACAAGAGGCAGGCTGTCACCTGACATCCTGAAACCAGAAAACTGGAGAGATCCATCCATCCATATTTTGGAGTGAAAGGAAACTGGGTTTTTCTGAAATAAGGACTCCAAAAATGCAATAGTTTGCCAGTTAATGGAAATGCATTTATATTTCACTAATGTGAAGCAGAGAAACAATTCCATCTCTTTCGAAAACCATCTCCTGTCTACCTGCAAATATCAATGGACTTTATGAAGTGGATAGGTTTTGTCTTTTTAATATCAACCCCTAACATATTAGCACTTAACTGAAGTTTAATGAAGCCATCCCCAAGAGCAGTATCTTTAAGCCAACAATCTCCATATTCTGTGGGTTCTCCAAACACTCTGGACTGCCTTCATCTGCCCTCTCCCCTCCTCACCTGCTTTTCTCGCTCTGGCAATATTCTGATTTTTATCACACCAGTGCAGATTCTGGGTAACTCCASTGAACTCCAGGAAATTATATTTCTGGACTTACACCTGTCTAGCCAGCAGAAAATGTAAATTGAGCTGAATAGTATTTAGTTTGCTCATTAAAGGCATTTTTCCCCTTTAATTTATATAAAAAARTAAATAATAAAGTCTAGATTGTATTGCTCATACTCATCTTCAATAACACCACATTCCCTCAAAGAGTCTATTGAAAAAAGCTACTCACATACTTTTTTCACTCARAACATATGAGGAGAACTTGGTCTGCAATTACTGGTGGAGAGAACAAAAAAGTATTTCTTTCAACACAGATAAGCCCTGTAGGTCATTTGAAGGAGGGACAGTAGTGCAGAATTTCAATTGGCTTTTGAAACAGCAGCTTTTTTTTAATATATTTGCAGTTTAAGTGCCAGGTTTTGTCTAAGAAGACAAAAAAAACAGATTGCAAATGCTTCTGTCACTCCTATATTCCAATTAGTTTTGGAGGGGTGAAAGGTAAGAGATTAAAACAATTCCATGTAACATGGAGAGTAAATAAGCTCCAAATCTGGAAACTCGTTGGTGTGTGCAATGAGGACGAGTGCCGAGTGCAACACATCCATGGGAAAAAAAAAAAAATGCACTGAAAAAAGCTGGGGTTGTTTTCCATTGAAATCCCATGCCTATTCAAAACAGTCATATCTGAATTTCTAAGAGCACGCAAAATCAGTGTGTATTTACCATAATAAATGCCTTTTTCATCAACTAACAAAACAGAACAGATACAAATGAACCAATCAGGGATTTCAAGTGAGCTATCAGTGTTAGAAAAGCTACTCTGCACATTCCAGTTGAGTCACCACAGAGGAGGGGAAAAAAAAAAAAAAGGGGGGAAAAGGGGGGAAATAAATTACTGTGTGCAACTCCATCTGCAAACTGCTTCTCCCGCACTGGTATGTAATAAAACGTGTTGCTAAGATACAAGCTGCTAAAGAAGTTCATTAAAGGACACTTTAAACAAAGCTGCCAGACTCTTTTCCCTTTAAAGACTGCTTATTTGGTTCTGTCCCTTATGTTTATAATTAGATCCTCTGTATGAGAGATTGTGTTCCATTCAAGCCCACTCAGCAAAGAATGTTAATAAAATAATGTAAATAAGGCACTGGCTTAGGTTGTGTATATTTATGGGCTGCGGGGCTGTTGATAGAAATGCATCTGGACTCCACCTATATTTTTAAATGCAAAATAAATGCTTTTCCAAGTAGTTTCTCCCTAAGCTGGAGAGCAGAAACATTAGCTTCTGCACCCAGCACTCTGACCTAACTTTTAGAAAATACTTTCAAGCAAAGACAACTGGCATCTTGCCTAAAGTTTGGAGTTTCTGAGGTGCCTCTCATATAGGCTGTTATGCGAGAGCCTTTGTTATCTACACTGAAATAAAGGACAAAATTGTTTATGTCTATCCCCTGGCAATCTTTCTCCTTTCCCATCTGTATCCAAGTTCCTAGATGCGTGTTAATGGTTTGCAGGATTTCCTCGATCTAATATATTCACAAGTAAGTCTGTTTTGTCACATTTTATTGCCAGGAAAGATATGTTATCAAATAGGTCTTTATCTGACCTTATGTAAAATACTTTTAGTCTCCGTAGTAACACTTGCATGGAAGGTGTATTTTGGCTTTTGTTTTGGTTGAAGGGAAGAGAATGGGCGAGATGTACTTTGCTTTCAGCCATCGTGGTGCAACGACATCTAAAGAAATAATTTCAGCATTTATCTGTTTGGCACTTAATAACACACAAGATGCATAAATCACAGATGAGAGTTAGTACCAGTGATTATATAGGAAACGTTACTTGTCACTTTATAACCTGCATCTCCTACTAAATTCTGTACTGCAGCCCCCAGTATGTATATATTTTTAATTACATTTTCAGGCTCATTTACATGCGCATATTGGCTTTCTGCCTGAATGATATCAAAGAGAAAGACCTTATGCTCACACCCAACCACACACACACACACACACACACAGAGACACAGAAGCAAATTTATACACAGAGACACTCAAGTCTGTACATTTTTGAGAATGGAAGCTTCTCTCTTCCTCATTCTTAGAAAAGCTTCGGCTCACCAATAAATCTTTAGGCAATCTTAGCTGATTTGAAGCACTTTAGAAAAACASAACGTTATAGAAAATGTAGGTTAATCTCTGCTGCATGTCAAAAGTATCGRAGAGTCTCACTTGACTCAATTATTTGAAATGTAATATACAATTTCACTTTCTGTAACCTTATAAGATTTGTCATCAATAGCTGAGTTGCACGGAAAGGCAATTCCACTCCTTCTCCCTGGATAATACGTAAGCTACATCACAAAGTACCAACAGGATCGAGCTAAATCAATGTGGAAATGAAAATAACTTATACACAATACAGACTTATAACTTCTGTTTCAAGGCCAATTATATGTTTCTCTCAATTAATTCCAAGCAATCAGACCAACCTTCAGGTGAACATACTATCCTGGCCAGAGCCTCAATGCCAGGGCTCTTAAAACTGAATTATATCTCTGAAAATAAGATTGCTTCTCAAAAGCCTCAATTAACACCACCCATCATATCTACAGAGTTCTCAGGTACTTATTGTTTTGAATTTACTGCAGCTGCACTTATGGTCAGTTCTCTGGTTTACTTTAATTCAGTCAAAGGATCATTTTATAGTTTTAACTTGGACATATATTTAAGTTCTCCATGGGTTAAAAAAAAAGGGAAAAATACATGCTCTTATTTCCTAGCCCTCTGTCTATTAACCAGAAGGGTCTGCCTGTACATGTGCAAAAAGCCCTGTGGTACATATTAGATTTCAATAGATGCTTACTATTGGCAGTTGCAGGTTGGAGCGAGAACTAAGCCACATCAGCAATTTCATATGACACTCTGGAAATTGCTACTGCATAACAATAAGCAGCTGATTCAAAAAAAAGAGAGGGGTGGGGGAGAAAACATTTTTCACAAAGTACATTTTAACTCAAGAAGAGCAATTGCAAATRAAAACAAAGTAGTGCCACCTTAAGTTAAAAAAAAAATAAAATAAAAGAACTATATAAAATAGATGTATATGCAGACACAGAAGTGTGTGATGAGGATTGGATAGACCAAATATGAGTCTGTTACACTGAAACAACTGTCTACTTTAATGGCAGAACGACAAATTTGCATTTCAATTAGTCCAATTCTGGTTCTTTTTCCTTCTTCTTTGTTCTTATCTTAAACTTGCAGCCTATTTCCATACTTCCCTTACCTCCAGCTCCTCTGCGTGTACCAGTTGCCCTCCTTGACACGGTGGCCACACATGCACCATTTACCATGGCCTTGTCTTACTGATTTGCAAATTTCTATCCTTTAACTCCATTGCTTAAAAATTTTGTTTTGGGGGCAGAGGGGAGAGGGAGGCATCATTTTATAATCAAGCACAAAAATGCTGCATATTTTATCTTTGATCACAAAGAGAAAGGCATAGAAGGAAAAGTTAAAAGTWACTTTGTATGAACATGTCTTTATAGACCTTCATGCTTTCAACTTGAAAATCAAATCTGCAATGAGATGAAAAGGGATTTTCTCYACTTGAACACAGCAGAAGTGTTTAGACTGAGGCAGTATCCCATTGGAAACGACATTTAAAACCACCACTCAAAACTCTTCCCTAGCATCATGCTATGGAAAGAAGACATTCCCCTTTGCCTCCACAGATACAAGGAGTCTGTGCACCAGATCCTGAAAGAAGATGAACTGGTTCACACATCTGCCACGACATACTGTTCTGGATGAGCCACACACATGGCAGGAACCAGTGGAGATTTGGTTCCATCAAACCAGAGCTCCTGGCAAAGACTCCTGCAGAAGCACCACTTAACAGCTACCCAAGTGTCTACTCAAAAATTAAAACAAACTCGAACTCCCAAGACACAGAGTTCTTACACAGAACTAAAGTTTCTTTAAAGAGAGTTTCCCTACTAAAGTATTGTGTACATCTGAACAAATAYCTGCTTGCTGCAAGCACAAATTAGRTATTTTGGTGTGTAACAGGTAGCAAGTGTCATCAGTGTAAAACCAGAGAAGAAATAAAATGGTATTGTTGGCGTAGTTCCTTTTTCTGAATAGACAAAGGCATTGTAAGGAAAAAATTGCTAAATCACAGGGATAATCATCATAGCCAGCTCCTCTAATGAAGCATCATGGGATTACTGGAGTTATTATAAGAGTCATCTTATTGAAGAAATTCAAAGTTAATTGAAATCAATTGTACTGTTCTGACAGCAGGTGTTTAAGTGGGTAAAATATCAAAGTGAACTCTTTAAAATGGTTAGAATGAATGTAACATTCTCTTTTCAACAGTTAGCCCTGCCAAGTGATACACTGTATAAGTAGAGAAAAGTGTACAATCAAAGAAAAATGCTGGAATGAAACAGCATTTCCCATGCCAGTCCAGCAGCYACCAAACAAAACGGGGCTCTAACCCCTCTAGTGCCAATTTTTGTTACAGATGTGCGAATTCCATGAATCTTTAAAAGGGCAACCTAATGGCAGGCTGAAAGCCATACATCCAGTCCTCCATGAAAATGTCCTTTATTACCCTTTTTCTCCAATATGACATGGGAATCTCAGTATGTTGTTACTGAAAGCCCAAACAGACTGCTAGGATTGTCATTATGCAAACTGTATTCCTAAGTTTCTCCTCCAAGGAGCTGAAGGTAAATCCTTCCCTAGTTTGTTTTTTTTTTTTCCCTCTTTCTACAGATGGCAAAACAAGCAATACCTTGCCACCTGRTTTTGCAGTTAAAAAGAAAAATAAAAGGAACTGGAGCTTTCTGGGAACTGGAGCTTTCTAGCTTTCTGAATTACAATCCAGAACTAATCTTTACTCTGATCCAGTAAGTTCATTTTATTCTGCAATTGTTCAGGATTCCCAGCAAAGTCAGCAGAACCTCAATATGCAGAAGAATGGCAAAGTCAAGCTCACATTTAATACCTGTTGTCTTTGTGTTTATAGACTCAGAGCAGTAATAGAAAAGTTGAATACTCCACCTGGGAGCCCATCACCCTGCCTCCCCYGACACCCAGAGCCAGACAGGGATGCAATTCTTTCCACAGCAACAGGGAGGGCTGTGCATATCTTGGGTCAGAGTTTGACATCAGGTTCAACTCAATCTGGAAATGCCTTTAAAATTTTATCTCAGCTTTCATTGAAGCTTATAACCTTTATTTTACTTTAATCATTTTGAAAGAACTCGGAGATATGAAATACTGAGCTCTGGCAATATCAATAATTTATTCTTTAACTCATGTAAATAATGCTGCCATTTGCAGGTGCAGCCCAGCATGAACTTCAACAAACCCAAAATCCACTTCCACTTCTTCCCCAAAACAGAGACGACATCAGCACAATGAGACATCTTGAGCTAAACCATCTCCAGCACAACTTGCACAAGAACTGTACTTCAATTTTAAGAAGTCTAACACTTTCCACAAACAGGCTTTGCTGGTGATCACCACAGGCAAAAATACATTCAGTGATTTCATTTCAGATATACTACCCAAAAAAATCCCAAACCAGCAATAACACACACCGGGAAAACCTGCCTGAAACTAACGTTGATTTTCTGCACAGGTGGTAAATTATGGTAAAGAAACGAGGCAGCACACAAGTGAATGGCACAACATCTTTCAGGAAGGCATATTTTTATTACTGTGCTCCAGGACAGGCTGTCTGAATTCAGAGTTCACCATGGTCAAAAATATAGTGGCCCACACATGTCCACTGTTAAAGGCCTGGCTTSCCACTTAACATCAATAAGGAGGAACAGGTAAAAAGGAACTTCCAGTGGAAGTTAAAGATTTGTTTGGATTTTTTTTATCCTGATCTACTAATTAATAAGAGACAACTTTCTARAATTAAAAGACCCTTAACAACCCTTTAAGGATATAAAGAGCAAGAAACACATGCAGCAGAGCACCTCTGGTGTGCTATTAAGGCCAATGCTGGCTCTTATGATGGCRCTTTTATTTACATATAAATGCTTGTTGCTTGACAATTTAGATAAAAATGTTAGTGCTGCTCTGCATGTGCTGTAGGCTGAAGGTGTAAAACCACTGGACTAACTAATGGAGCCTTCAGAGATCATATCTTGTCAAAGAAGAGGTAAGCCACTCTCACATGTGATGACAATTAATCAGAACTACAGCATCTGAAAGATGTGCTTGTGACAGAAGTCTAACTTGTCTTTCTGAGTTGGATGCCAAATAATGAACTGATGGAAGCTGTTGCCTTCCAGTAAAGAAAATTATGGATCTACAGTGCTTATTTGAAGGCAATGAAAAATATTAAAACTATGCCAAATTCTATATTTCTCTAACCCACCAACATAAAAGAAACATCGATGACTAGCCAGGGATCCTTAATTAGGATGTAACTCCTAATCCAGTTGCACATAAAAGTCTAGTTCACGAATTTCCCTCAAAAGTTGAGTTTGTCATTCAGTTCTTCCATGTCTTCATTTGTAACTTTCAAGGAAAGTACACATTGCCACAAATGYCATTGTAGCCATCTACAATGAAAAGTGATGAACAGGGGAACTGAGAGATAACACTCAGTCCTGCTATGTCCCTAACAGGTGTAGATGGGGGGTTTTTTGTTTGTTTGTTTTACTGTTTCATCATTAACATGTGTAGTTAAATTGAAATGCAATTTTAGGGTCTTTTGTATTCAGTGCATGCACAATCAAAGGTATACATTACTGAATTATGAATCAGTTGTGCCTAAACAAATCTTTGGGGGGATAAAGGAGGAAGGAACGTAAATACCTATGTAAAAATAACCTCCTTACTTGAACTGCCTATTTAATTTACACTGRTGTTTCCATGCAAGTGAGGGCTTGAATCCACCAAATAGCTCCACCATTAGCCCATCTGTGGTCTCAGGGGTCCTCACTGCTCCCTCTCTATACCCTAAAGGACGCAGAGTTCATTTACAAGCCATTACCTAAGGAGCAATTACTAATTATAGCAAGTCTGCAAAGTTACACAATGGATTTGTGACTTGGTCACAAGCTAAGACCTCCAAACTCATTTCACTTGTGACCTGAGAAAGATTTCAGGGTAGACCTCTGGAGGTGGCAGCCTGGAGCACCAGGACACCAAACCACCAGCCAGGCTCTTMATTATGAGCTCTTGTTGCACAGGATGTTGAGAACAGCAAAAGAAATCTAGGGTTTTGCCTAAAAATAGGAGGTTTCCTGCTAGGCCAAATTTCCTGTTTACAGAATTTAGGTATTTTTTGTTTAATTACTTCACGGTCTATAGATTTATTTACAAGATTATGAGAATGGCAAGTCATAAATATACAACGATTGTTTACTAGTTAGCTTGGATTATACATAAATATGCTGTGCAAGCTTAGCAAAAAACATTTTCCCCAAGCTGAATCACAATGTTCAAACTGAATTTTCAAATGTGTCTCTCTGCCTTATCTAAATTCCAACACCACATATAATAAATAGCTTCTCATTTACTACGATCATAAAAATTTAAACAGCCTTGAAATAGTTGCTACAATACAGGGGGAAATGATGAAATCTATGTTCCAAATACCCACTTAGAACAGTAAAACTATTTTGATATTTAAGAAACAACACATAAAGATATATTGTTGCAGGAAAGGCTTTTACCTTATTAAAAAAAAAAACAACAAGGTTCTACCCAATATAGTAGTATTAGGGTCAACAATTTGCTGTTTTACACTGCAAAACAAGGACTAACAGCCCTTACATATCATGTAGTGTCAGATTTGYTTTAAAAAAAGAAACTATCTGATTTGATTCTATACAGTGATTAAACATCTTTGTGCTCTGCTGAGTAGGGTATTCTCTCCCCTCCCCCCTCCAAAAATGGCATCAAAGCAATCAAAATGGTAATGTTCAGCATGAATGGGGCCCCATCCCCCACCGGCAAACTCCGCAGACTTTTCTCCATGTTAGGAGGAACCAACACCCCTTCCTCACAAAATGGAAGCTTCCACTACCAAACTGAGAGTGCTGACCAATTCTCATTACAATAAACCGGGAGGAAAAAGGTGGCGTGCAGCCGTCGCCCGCAGGCACGCACTGCACACCGAGACACTTCGCAACTTTAACCACAACTCCGGGAAAAAACAAAACAAAACGCACACCCCCCTCCAAAAAAAAAAAATTTAAAAAAATTAGAAAGAGAGAGAGGGGGAAAAAAAGGGACGGGGGAAAACGGGGGACCAGAACACGTGTTCTCTCTCCCTGTTCCCTCAGAGGGAGGGATGGAAGGATGGAGGGATGGAGGGAAGGGGCGGCCGCTGTCCCCAGCCCCGGTGCTGAACGGAGGGGCCGCGCCGGGAGCGGGGGCGCGGAGCAGCCCCTCAGCGCCGCGGAGGGCCCGGGGACCACCCGGAAAGTTCAGCCCCGGCATGGAGAGAGAGAGAGCGGGGCTCAGGCCAGATCTCCCGCTGCCTTTTCCAAGGAAGTGCCTTTCCCGCGCTGGAAGTGCCGGGAGAGAGGCCGGGGGGAGCGGGGAGAGAGGAAGGCGAGCGGCGCTGTCCGCGGTGCTGAGCCCCCGCCGCCCCCCGCGCCCAAACTTTCCTTCCCGGCTCCTCTCGGGCACAGCACGGCCCCGGGGTCACAAAAACAGCCATGACAAACTTTAGGAAGGGCGGGGGAGGGATGAGAGGGAAGGGGAGGAGGCAGGGAGGAAGGTTGCTGGTTTGTTTTGTTTCTTTCCCTCCGTTTTGTTGGTTTTTTGGGTTTTTTTCTCTCCTCCYCCCCCCTCCCCTCCCTGGCAGCTGAAACAGGTTAATCTGTTTTTATTCGTATTTTTGGAAGGGGTAGAAAAAAGTGAAAGTGCCTAAGTGAACTCGAATCAAAAGCTAACACGTCAGATCAGACCAAGGGAAAAAAAAAAAAAAAAGAAAGAAAAGGAAAAAAAAAAACCAGGCAGAAAAGAAATAAAGTGATCAATAAAAATCAGTTTTGTAATTAAACCCAGAAATGGCTCCAAACGGGGCTCCAGCCTCCTCCTTCCCAACTCTTGCTCTGCACATTACACAGAAGTGCACAAAGTAGCCCAAGACATGAGAATTTTCCATATTCCTAAAACATGTCGACCAACTCAAAATGGACGCCTTTTTTTTCCTTACGTTTTAACTACTGCTTATCTTTTTACTACTAGTACTGAAATTATTCTTTCCCCCAGCAAGACATCMGAGAATCCGACCTCATTATGAAAACATGCATTTTCTGACTCTATGCAAAAGAAAATGGATGTTATATCCCCTGCCGCCAGTATTTTTCAGCTAACACAGACACTTTTCGGATGTTTAGATAGTGCATCGTAAAAACAAGAAGAAAAACCAAACACAACTGAATCGATCTGTTCCTTACTTGTTTCTCATTAAGAGCTGCTATTCTTGATTGCCTTTCATGGATTTGTTTCTTAAGATCCCCGTTCTGCAAAAACGGCAACAAGACGCATATTAAARGCAAAGTGCAAACTAACCCCAGTAATGAATAAACTTGCGAGCTAGAAATTGTTCAAAGGCAAAACCATTCCACCGAAGCCGTACAGAAGCATGCACACACAAAACACCCTCCTTAGCAAGAAAACTCAGTGCAGACTACAAAATGAGATCTCTTACTGATAAAGTTTCTCATCCTGCTGTCCCAGCACAACTGCGCTTATTACGGCAGGGATAAAATACTGAAGAAGAGGGAAAAAAAAAAAAAAGGATCTGCATTTACCTGTGGATCTTGCTTCATCTGTGCAACTAGTTTCTATTAAAAAAAAAAAATCACCCCCAAAAAAGGAGGAATTAGAAACTGTTTCAAGTTTAATGGATTTTTTTAAATGTATGTATGTGTGTGGACGGGGGAGGGAGGGGGGTAAGGAACAAAGAGGCAAGTAAACACTGCGAGTCAGTTTCAAGCAAAGCTCATAAATATTCAAGTCTCGTCCTAATCTCTCCAACACACACACAC